>CAMOHE010053211.1:10544-22884 GCA_946598075.1 Artocarpus hirsutus | reverse complement strand
CCCCCCCCCCCCCCCCCCCCCCAAAAACCAAACCCACCCAAGTGACTGCTACACATTCACCCACCCTTCGTCCGTCGACACCTTTGGTAAGTCCACCATTGAGCCCAACAACACCACTTGCCCTTGTTCCCCTCGCCCCCAACCCCGCCCACCCCTATTCCTGTCGAACCCATCCCTATTGCCCCTCTTTTTGTTAAGCCTAGCCCTACTCGCCCCCTTTCTCGAGCCCAGCCACCACCATTAGGCCCCTCCTTGTTGCACCCCATCACGCCTCCATCTTGTTTTCCCACAACCCGTTGCCCATCCATCCCCATCGGGCCTCCCTTGCCTCCCTTCTCCCATCATTCCCTATCCTTGTGCCCCACCTAGAGAGAGGGGGGCAAAGTTTTTTATATTATTATTTTTTAATATGATTTTTAAAGTTTTTTCATTTATGTTTTTGTAATTTTATTATAGTTTTTTTATCTTGTATAAAAAAAATATAGAGCAATAAGGGATAATGAGATTTTTTTTTAGGTTTTTTTGGAATTACTTCATTTTATAAAAGATAATCCATTTTTTTACAATTGAATTATTGTGTTGTTGGAAATAGTTAGTTTTGGTTTTTTTGTAATTAATTTGTTTTAATTCAGTTGAGATTGAAGTATGCTTTAAATTAGTTTGTATGGTTGTAATTACTTCGAGGAATTAATTGTGGATTTTTTAGACTATGTAATTTTAATTTTTGTATTTTATCTTATTTTGGACAAAAAGAAAAAAGAAAAAAACATTTTTTTTATTTTTCATTAGAGTGAAATTTATACTTACAAGTATGTATAAATTATTTAAACATATTTTTAATGTCATAGAAAGGTAAAATCATCGTTTTTAGTCACATAAAATAATTAGAAGTATTTTTTAATAGATAAAGGGGTATTTTTTGTATTTAGAATAAAATTTAATGGTCAACTCACACTCAATTAATAGAAAGGGTCTCCGCAATTTTTTTTTTTTTTAAAGTTAGAAGGCATGAATATAATAAATTTTGGCAAAAGATGTCTTTGTATTTGGGTAAAATACAAAAGATATTAATGTAGTTTACCTAAAAATTGTAAGATATAATATAACTCCAAGATTGATGGAGTTTTGCATACGTCTTAAACATTAAACATTGGGATTTTAACAAGATTAAACATTGGTAAACAAACACAACGAAAATACCAACATGACTACCGCACGTTGACAACTTACGCAACAATTTGTAACTCAACATTTGGAATCTCTCTCTCTCTCTCTCTCTCTCTCTCTCTCCCTCCCTTTCCCTAGCTTTCTCTCTTTGGCCTAAAAATATGCTTGTTGCTACTCATTTATTACACATATTGCTCTAGGATCTTTTGGACTATCATTCTTTGTTTGATTTTTTGAGAGGGAAAAGTAGATACTTTTAAAACTAGCAAAGTACCTTTCGATGATTTCAAAATAAAACATCTATTTAGTGACATAATCACTAATTACAACTTACAAAGGAATTTTAGCATTTGTAGAGCAATACAAGTCTACAGTTCATAGTTTAATCAATTTTAGACTCCATTTTAAAATGTGATTTTTTTAACATAAAACTTAATACTTATTAATATGAATCTTCAAAGGGTTTTTTAAACAAAACAGTATGTGTTAGATCTGCAATGTCATGACTTTTGAGACAGGCCCAACGTCCGTACTAATCTGAAAAAGGTATCTCTTGGATCTAAGTTCCTACACTTTGTGTAGAACATCATAGAATGCCTCTAGACATAGCAAACCATAATAAATTTATGAAAACAGCAAATAACTAGGTATGGGCCCCATACAAATTATGCGCTCAACATGGATAATTGGAATTTGAATTAAGACCTAGCTTAAGGAAAAGAAATACGGTCGGTTAGTAAAGGCAATTAAACAAAATTAAATAATAACGATTAGATCAATTTAATCCTTGTAGTAAATACGAAGATTTTACGATCTTTTAATAAGGAAAACACGTTCTAAGAAAGAATTAGATTCTTTTATTATTATGCTAAATCTAATAGTATAAACTAACATTATACTTTCGATGGGTGTTCTTCGACAGAATCTAAAAGTAGGAAATAGGAAACTTTGGCAAGTTATTAATTTCTACTACTGGAAATCAGATAAGTAGGAAACTCACCAATTGCATGAAAACCACAGTTTTCAAATAAAAGTATTTTTATGCATTTTATGAAAGTCATGAAAAATATATGATCAGTGTTATGCCATATTTTGTCATGTTATGTTAAGATATGTCATGTTATGCCATGATATCTTAAGATATGCCATGCTTATGTTTGTTTATTTTTATATCATGTCATGCTTATGTTATGCATAATGCATGTAATATTAAATTATATTATGTACTCACTTTATGTTAAGTGTAGATATATTTATGTATGTAATATGATGTAGTAAATCTCATACTGCATACACTTAATAAGATAAGTTAAATAAATAAAACAAAATAAGTTAAGTTAAGAGTGTTGTATTAATCTCTTGACCTATAGGGAGGCATTAAGTACAGTTCAATTTATGACCTCGGTGTGGTTGGGGATCTTCGTAAACCCTAACTTCCTAAAGATCGCATACCTTTTGTATGAACACTCAGGCCCATTAAGTATGATAAGTTAGATATATAAGACATGTTCACAATGAAGCATAATCAGCTCTTGCATGTTTTGACAAATGTTTTATAATAAGTTTTACAAATATGCATTCCTACTTGCTGAGTGAAAGCTCACTTAGATATGTTCATGCTGTATATAAGTAATCTACTAGCAATATGTGATGGACAGTGGCAAGCGGCGGACGAATAGTAGAAATGGTTATGGATACTGTTTATAAGTGTATCTTCCGCAATAGTTTTAAAATAAATTATGTATGCATGTAGTTTTATGCATATATGATTTGAAACTGAGGTTGTTTTACAGAATTATTATTAAAAAATTGTTCCACAAATTTAGTGCTTTATATAAGCTAAGATTAAGTATATGATTATGTAGTTAAGTAACGGCCATTTAGGTTCGTCACATGACCTACATAAAGGTTGACACAAGCACTTCTTGAAGAGGCTCAATGGCAAAATTTGAAGAAGTTTGTCATCGTCGACTACCATCTGGCTCAAGCTCCTATCTGCCAAAGCGACCTATTTTGCCTCGGCAAGTGCACCGGTTGCTACAAGTAATAAAGTGTATCGAAGTATGGATATCATTCCCATGAGGATTGTGTTTAATTCTAGTTAAGTACCGAAATTAGATTAACTCTAAAATTATTTGGATTACCAAAATAAAAATAAAAAAAATAAAAGAAATGAAAATGGAAATTAGAAACTAAATGGAAATGAACGATAATAAAATGGGTCTAGATGAGCTATTTCACTAAGTTTCCATTATGATTGGTAATTGCCTTAATTATTAACAAATTAATTCTCCCGATTTATTGGCTTAGAACACTTATGCATCTCATTTTTTCCTCTCCTAAGTACTCAATTGAAGAATACTCAAAGTAATTAACTCCATTATCCTTATTTAAAATCAATTATTAAGGGCTTATTAAGCAAGTTCTATTAATTGGCTACGAAGAAAATCATAGGTCTCTTAACTCTACAATTCTTTATGTTAAATTTCCTAAACCCACATTTAAAATCTTCATTTAGCAAGTACTAATCCTAAATGAAAAATCAAGGTGATCAATCAATTAGAGGCATTAAACTCGAGGAAACACAAATAAACAGAAAATAAAAATCAACTTGCATTAATCCAAAGTAATAAATCAAACACAATCTCAACTTGGGTCCATAGCCTACTAGACTAAGAAATTTAGCTGCACATAATCACAAATAAAGTTAAAAACACAAACCAAAATATAAAAATGGAATCCATAGAAATAATCATCAACAAATCTAAACAAGTTTACACATTATCAAAACAACAAAAATTATAAGAAAATAAAGATTAGAATAAACTCTTGTGGAGAAAAGTCAATTATCTTCTCCTTATTTTCCTTCTTAAAGCTCCAAAAATGCCGTCAGTTTAAATTTATTGAAGGTAAATTGCCAATACTAAACACTAAATCTAAAAAATAAAAACTGAAACTGAAAGTAAAAATAAAACCAACATTAATTATTCATTTGTTCCTTTTTCTTCATTCCTCCCCTTTGGAGTCAACACCCACGATCCCCAAAATGGGGTTCAAAATCTCAGGCACTCCTCCCTATGAGGTTTAATGGAGGCTGCCTTTTTATCCCCCCACCAAGTTTATCGCTGTTTGACAATCGTAGTTTTCATCACTTTTTCACTTGTGAACAATATAAAGTTTTTATATTTTACAATAATAATAAAAAAAATCGCTACAGTGTAAAACTTTTATATGTTATAGTAAAAACAGTTTAATAATTCTAAACATCTTGACAAATACCCTCTTAATTTCACTTCAATATTAAAAAGAGGAGAGGATAGGGCTTTGGACATGCTCGCCATGTGGCAGTGCTGCATTGGGCATACTCTAAAGTTTTGGACATGTTTCGATGGTCGTTTGGACGGTGTGCGAGGTTACACGAAGGAGTTGGTGGAACATGGAGCAGCGGATGGGAAGCTGAGTTAGTGGGCGCTGAATTAGACACGTGGCATAGATGGATGGTCGAGGACCTGCTGCAGTTCTGCCTGAGACGCTCCCTAGTCGGGGTGGATCCCATGCGCACATCAGCGCCCTATGGAGCTAATTAAACAGCTTGGATCACGAGGGTTGGGCACTCCTCTTTACGGTGCATAAGTTACTTTTTGGGCGAATTAAATTTGAATTTTTTTTTGTCTATTCTTTGCTTTACGTACCCCTCAAATTGCCTTATGTGTCCATTTGGCTTGTTTTACCAACACAAAAGTGGAAAGTAAAACAAATGAAAGGGAGAATTAAAATAACAATAATAGCAATAATAATAATAAAATTCAATTGAATTAAAATAAATTAAAAACAAATAAAATTAAATTAACAAAAATAAAAATAATGCATAATGTATAAAAGTAAACAAAATTAGATACAATTAAATGAAAATATCAATAACATAGCAAAAATATGTACATTCAAGTATCTGAATAACTTTATTTTTATAAAGTTATCAACCTTTGATCTGCAATGCCTACCTCCAACCTCCAATCTTTGACTTTTTATCATCCATGGCGACCTCCGATCTTTGATCTCCAATCTCCGATCTCCACAAGGTTCTATACGTTATGGCAATGAAGACAATCTCCTATCTTCCATGGTAACCTCCAACCTCCGATCTTCGACCTTCGAGTTTTCATTTTTGCAAGCTCCGATCTGCTACGCCATTGACCGTTGATTTGAGTCGCCTGAGCAATAGAGATGGGCGACGACTTAGGAGCTCATCAAGTTATAAGAGTTGTTTGAGTCGATTTGAGTTCAACGAGCTCACGACAAGAAGCTTTAAATCTTGTAGACTGTTGGAATTTGTTGCTGTTATTATTGTGTATGTGTTGCTTCAAATCTAACAATGTGTATTTCCAAGTTAATAAAGTATATTACCTGGGAAATACTGTACTTTCGACTGCTAGTAAATTTTTTTTTATTTCTTGGGAAATAGTGTATATTTTATGTCTGCGAAGCCAATGATGTCATTTTTGGGAAAATATGGTATTTTTTAGTCGTCGACGATGTCGTTGATGTAGGTGAGGTTTAGAGACATCACTGGTAAATTTTCAAGAAATACAACCTTTTGTTGGAAATACCGTATCTATTGGTTGTCTTTTGGTAGTCTAATAAAGTTGTCGATAAATTTTTGTATTTTTCTAAAAATATTGTATTCTTAGGAAAATACTGTACTTCTCCAGCCACCAACGTTGTCACTGATGCTAGTAAATTTTTATATTTACATAGAAATATAGAATTTCTCTATAAATACTATAGCTTTCGGCCACCGCAATGTTTCCAATGAATTTTGTGTTTACATCAGAGTACAGTATCTATAAATGAATACGGTACTTTTTGGGTCCAACGAGATTGTCAATAAATTTTTGTATTTATATAAAAATACAACATTTATATGTTAATACAATATTTTTGAGTCACTGACGATGTCACCAGTAAATTTTTTTGCATTATTTAGAAATACAATATTAACATATAAATACTGTATTTCCCGTCCATCGTTGGTGTCAAAGAGGGAGGAGGAAGAGAAGAAAGATGTTAGGGTATTTTAAGGTTCTTGTTTTCAATTGCTCACAAAATAAATCTCAATTTCTCATGAAATGTTATTTACTGTATATTTTAAGAAGAAATGATATTATTTACAAACTTTTAACTTAAATATGCTATTTTACTCTCTCTCCTAATTTTTTTTTCCCCTATCCGCCTATCACCCTCCCTTGCATCTTCTAGTAGGTGAATGCCTGCCACCCATTGTTTGTCCGTCGTAGTCACCAAAGTCACCCAATGGGTGACCTCTAGCAAATTAAGACGTTACGTGAAATCAGCCGTCGCACAAAAGTAACATGGACCTGGACTCTAGTTCAACTAATTGTGCATATTATCTAAGAATTAAGATCTGTATTATTACATAAATTAAAAAGAATAATTATAATATTGTAATAAAATACGGTGTTCGTCCAACTCAGTTTTAATTCATTAGGCTTTAGCTAGCTTTGTTCTTGGTGGTTGGGTTGTAAAAAAAATTAGAAAATTATAAAATATGTTGTGGAAGGATTTTCATGCAGCTATGAAAAGAAAAAAAAATCATAACTATATTAAATTTTCATGGCATATTTTTGTCCGTCTGATAAAACTTTTGCTTTTTTTTTTTTTTTTATTTTAAAGCAAAAGTCATAATTTAATTATTGTTTTTTTTTTATACTTCCAACGAGCTTCTTATCTTCTAAGAATTTTTCTGAGTCTTTAATATGATCATTTCAAAATTTCTTCCAATCAGAATATGTCTATTATGACCTTACTTATATAAATTGATGTATATAATAATATTTTTTTTGAGAAACTGATTTTTAAGTGGAAAAATAAATAAATCCATAATTCTAAAATGAAAAATTTATCCAATGCAAATATAAATAGTTAAGTTATAATTAGGTATCATGACTATTGTAAATGTAAGTTAAATCTATCTAAGAACGCCTTTTCAAGGAAAAAAAAAATCTATCACAAATAACTCGCATTTTAGTCTCATATATCATAAGATTAGTATCTAATAGTTCATCATTTGGTATGTAATATTCTTTTGATCAATGTTCTCCCTCGTTATATCTATAGCCATTGAAATTAAAAAAATTACTATTTGCTTGTCAATCTTATAATTCTCCACCGTACTCTCCTCTTATAAAATTAGTAAGTGCTTGTTTGGAAAAGCTTTTATTTGTGGTTTTATACCGTAGAGAAAGTGAAACAAAAGCACTAGTTTCCAATAAGTACAAAAGTTCCTTAAGATATAAATGAATTTGCCTTTAATTTACTAGTAAAAGAAAACATTAGAAGTGAAAAAATTTATAGGGGTTAAAACAAACTTTTTGGTTACCAAATAGTATAAAGCCCCCATATGCTATAATAAAAGAAAATAATTGTTATAGTGTAAAACTCTCACAATAATTGTTATAGTATTTTCAACTAAAAATTTGTTTTTAAATATGCTTGGCAAACACTATATTTATTTAAAACTTCAAAAATATTTTGTACTTATAAAGGTCATTTGAAAATAAGCCACGATGCTTTTATATTTTCCTAGAATAGTTTCATCTAACAACTAAATGTTCTTTTAAACTTGATTTTGGGTTCTCAAAGCTAAAATCTAGTTGAAAAGTGCTTAATGCTAACTCTATTCTCAACTCTAACGTAGATGCTATTTTATTTTTAAAAATAAGTCATTTTAATTCTCTAGCAAACACATTATAACAAGTCATTTATTCAAAACGTGTTTACAATAAGTACAACTTCAAATTCAAAATATTAATTCTTATTCCGCACTAGCACCTCTCCGTTACATCTTCTAGCAGGTGACTAGCTGTCACCCATTGGTTGTCAGTAAAAGTCACCAAATTCACCCAATGGGTGACACCTGGTCAAAATAGGGCCGTAGGTAATCAGCCATCCAACTAAAGTAATATGGGCTTTGGCCACCTGGTTCAACAAACATATCTCTAAACAATCAAAAAGTACAAGTAGAATAAATGTGAAACAATTCAAGCCCCGTCTGATCCCAATTTACTTTCCTTATAAAGAGAACTGAAGTTTTGGATAACGTGCAGGCTATAAGAGGGTTTTTAAAATGGTGGTGGGAACTATTTTTATTATAAGATATAAAAATTTTATACTGTAGTAATTTTTTATTATTATTGTAGCATATAAGAGCTTTACACAATCATGTTTAAAGTTCATGCTATTTCTTTCATCAATTACAAATAACTCAAAATGTTCATGGCAATTTTTTTTATAGGAACCAAAAAAAGAAAAAAATTTCACTTAACAAATATCTATTTTTTAATCGTTAAATTTAAAAAAAAAAGTAATTTTAATCAAATTTAATAATTTTAAAACTTACATTACCAAGAGTTCCACTGTTAGTTTATGTCCATAATAAGGAAGAAGTGAGAAAATTTTCGTTGTGTAAAAGCTTACTCGTACAAAGAGCTAATGACTTACATTGTCTCCCTACCCCAAATCCTATCACTTTACTCAAAACCCCTTGACAATCAGTGTAAAAAACGTTTTATACATTGAGATTAAAAAACGTTTTAAACATTGAGTTTAAAAAACGTTTTAAACTTTGAGTTTTAATCAAAATTGTTTGCTTCAGTTTAAAACAAAAATCTTACCGCATCCCTTTTAAAAAACAAGAAGAAGTTTGAATAAACCAAAAGATAGTTTTTAAATAAAAAATAAAAAAAAATATCTTCTAAGTATGAGATAACCTTTACTATTTCTCCAATAAATCTTCAAATCCTTATCCTTTTTCGATTTCTTCTCCAAGCTTTCAAATCTTTTAAACATTGATATTTTTCAAATTTGTTTTTTTTCTTGATAATTACAGGCTAATAAATTTTGATATTTTTCAAATTTGTTTTTTTTTCTTGATAATTACATGCTAATCATGCCAAAAAAAAATAATAATAACAGAACCCAAGATGGACTTCACTCTTTGACTTTGGCACTTGATTTGCCTTAGTTAGAGTATAGCAAAAGCTTTTTTTATTTATTTTTTCTTTTATTATCATTTTTTTATAATTGAGAGTATGGTTATAATTTAGGGGTCCCAAAGCCACCAAGTGGCCTTTCATGTAGCCCAACAGCCACATGTCTACCTGCCACAAAAGCGGCTGTCTTGAAATACCAAAAGACATGACCTTGTAGTTGGAGGGATTTTTAAAAGACTTTTGGGGAACTTTTTTTTTTCGTGGATGACCTTTTTTTTTTGGTCAATTTTTGGCACTAAAAAAAAAGCGCCACAAGACACCAGCCGAAGAGGATTTTGGGCATGAACAATGAATTAAATCCAAAAAAACCAGAATTGAACTCGAACACAAAAACCAACATACAAAATTGAAAGCAAAGAATAGACATGTCATCATTTTCACTTGTCTTGTGTATTATTGAGACATAATTTGGAAAACCAATATATGACATAAATGTGCCTCTACAACACAATAGACGGTTTTAGCACTCCTTAGACATGGTATGAGAGCAACATTTTATAGTAGACAATTAAATAGAAAGAAAATGAGAAAACAGCACAGACATGCTGCCAAAACAGGACTGCTGAAGCCTCTTTCACTGCATAAGCCCTCATGCTGGCCATTGCTCCGAGAAGGATGGCGCTTGGCATTGCGTATTGCATTAGAAGAACAAACCGGTACATTTGGTCCCCGGCGACCAAAAAATCCAATCTATCAGCCAACTTGACTATCCCAATTCCAAGCAATGGAAGTACCAAAAGCCTTGCAATTACAATACCAATTGTCGTTCTCATTCCAAGATTAGACTTATTCGGACCCTCGGAAAGCATTCCTCCAAGAATAAGCATAGCTGAAGGCACCATTGCCTCTGCTAGAATCGCCAAACTGTCCGTTATGAATGAAACCGGTGAATCTTCGTCGAACACAAAAGCTTTGAACTTCGGAACCATTCCAATACCAATTGCCAGCAAGGAAGCTATCACCGGGGGCTGAAGTATGTTGTGAATTGGAGTTCTCTCCGCAACAATCCTAATCTTCCGAATGAACCTAGGCTCCGGCAAACATTTGATGGCCTTGGTACTACTCTCTGCAGCCTTCTCCAAATCGAAATCCGGGATAGTTGTTTGTGAAACCTCAGAAATGTTACCATTGAAAACTCTAGCTATTAAAGGAGTTTTGCAGTGCTCAGTCTCTTTTTCTTCCATTCCGGGCCATTCGGCCTCAACAAGAAGTGGCCTAGTTAAATCATTGACAGGGTTTTCCTGAATCTCAGCTATTTCAACAACTTCAGTCCCTTCTTCAACAATCTCATAGTATTCCAAAGGAGGTTCCATCATGTGGTAAACAAAAGTATAGACAAGTAAAACCGCAATCCATTGCGAAAAAGAAACATAAGCCACCCCAGAAGTATAACAATGCGGGCCAAAAGGGTTGTCTTTACTATGACATATTGATGCAACAACAGCAAGAGGAAGATTACCCGTGTTTCCGAACGCGGTCATTATGACGGTGAAACGAAAGTACTCGGGTGGCGGCCGGCAAACGACGGCGACAAGCATACCAAGTATGCAACCTATTGACGTGCTTAAAACTACGTTTACTGGAATGAACCACCATTGGATCAAGCTCTCAAGAGTAATAGAAGGACCAAGATTTGTGAAGATCAAGCAAGGTAACAATAGAGCAAACACAAGCTTGCTTAGAATCTTGAGAGTGACTTTCGGGACGAGCTCAATTTTCGGGTGGGAAAGGACTAAACCGAATATAGATACAGATAAGAACTTGAGGAGAGGAACTACTGCAATTAGGACGTCTTTTCCAGATTTCATCTGATCTTTTGAGAGCAACATCATAAAGAAAGAAACTATCTAATCTGAATTTGGTAACAAACTTTGAGAAAAAAAAAGCGGAAAATGGGTGCAGATAGAGTGACAAACAGGTTGGTCAAAAAAGGATCAGAAAAATGAGACAGATATGCAAGAGTTTGATTGATGTCTCTTTCAAAGATGAGAATTGGGGGGATGATAATGTATAGAACGGATGAGATCTGAAAATTTAGGGGGTGTTTGGTAAAGTGGTGAGAATTGTGGTTTCCACCACAAAATTAGTTATGAACAGTAAAAAGCTCTCATATGTTACAGTAACAATAAAAAAATTACTACAGTATAAAGTTCTCATATGCTACAGTAATATATGATTCTCACCACTAGTTTTCACCCCTTTCAAACACCCTGTTAGTAGAGCATATGATTGACCGGGAAAAAGGACTTTGCGTAAGTGATAATGGAAAATCTTACTGCAAACAATCGTTGATTGTTTTTAACATCCTGTCATTCTTAGTATTTTCAAACAGCCTTGATTGATACCTGACATCCTCTATATATTTATTTGGCTTTGATCTTTCACTATTGGACCCCAACTATTTTAACCCTATATACCAGTTTGGAACCACTAATTTTAAGTAGACGTGGTTTGTTCTGTTCAAAAGTTATATATGAGTATGTTTGAATAATTTATGGAAAAATATTCATGACTTTTATAAGTATTTATAGGAGAAGTCAAGGGAAAAATGCTTAGGTAAAAAGCATTTATGAAAGTATTTTTATTTACACTTTTGATCTCATATTTAATAATAATAAATTAAAATTTTCATTAATATCCTTAAATTATACTACTTGTATATTAATAAGAGCCTTTAAGTTATTTAATCAAATAAGTTTACAAATTCTTCTGAAATTAAAAAACACATTTCCATACACTATCTAAACATTATTTAAAAAGTCTTAGTTTATGCCTTTTTTTTTTTCTACTGTTTAAAAGCACATGTCATTCTAAATAGGTCATATGTACAATGAAATAGCATAAAATTAACTGACAATAGGATCATACTAGAAGAAGGGAGAAAGGACACCAACAAAAAATTTTATTTAAAATAATGAAGAAGAAAAACAAAATTACAAAATAAAATAGCAATGTTATGCGTGATAATAATAAGTATAACAAAATAGAAATGAAACAGTTATTTCATTAGCATAATAATAATAATAATAATAATAATAATAATAATAATAATAAACTGTTATTAATAAGAGTGAATAGTAGATGAGTTGGATGGATTATATGTA
>CAMOHE010053211.1:0-10524 GCA_946598075.1 Artocarpus hirsutus | reverse complement strand
CGGCAAACGACGGCGACAAGCATACCAAGTATGCAACCTATTGACGTGCTTAAAACTACGTTTACTGGAATGAACCACCATTGGATCAAGCTCTCAAGAGTAATAGAAGGACCAAGATTTGTGAAGATCAAGCAAGGTAACAATAGAGCAAACACAAGCTTGCTTAGAATCTTGAGAGTGACTTTCGGGACGAGCTCAATTTTCGGGTGGGAAAGGACTAAACCGAATATAGATACAGATAAGAACTTGAGGAGAGGAACTACTGCAATTAGGACGTCTTTTCCAGATTTCATCTGATCTTTTGAGAGCAACATCATAAGGAAAGAAACTATGTAATCTGAATTTGGTAACAAACTTTGAGAAAAAAAAAAAGCAAAAAATGGGTGCAGACAGAGTGACAAACAGATTGGTCAAAAAAGGATTAGAAAAATGAGACAGATATGCAAGAGTTTGATTGATGTCTCTTTCAAAGATGAGAATTCGGGGGATGAAAATGTAAAGAACGGATGAGATCTGAAAATTTACTAGAGCATATGATTGACCGGGAAAAAGGACTTTGCGTAACTGATAATGGAAAATCTTACTGCAAACAATCATTGATTGTTTTTAACATCCTGTCATTCTTACTATTTTCAAACAGCCTTGATTGATACCTGACATCCTCTATATATTTATTTGGCTTTGATCTTTCACTATTGGACCCCAACTATTTTAACCCTATATACCAGTTTGGAACCACTAATTTTAAGTTCAGGTGGTTTGTTCTATTCAAAAGTTATTTATGGGTATGTTTGAATAATTTATGGAAAAATATTCATGGCTTTTTTAAGTATTTATAGAAGAAGTCAGTAAAGAATGCTTACGTAAAAAGCATTTATGAAAAGCATTTTTATTTATATTTTTGACCTTATATTTAATAATAACAAATTAAAAATTTTATTAATATCTTTGAATTATACTACTTTTATATTAATAAGAGCTTTTGAGTTATTTAATCAAATAAGTTCGAAAACTATTCTGAAATCAAAAAACACATTTTTGTACACTATCTAAACATTATTTAAAAAGCCTTAGTTTATGCCCCTTTTTTGGTACTGTTTAAAAGCACAGGCCATTCTAAATAGGTCATGTACAATGAAATAACATAAAATTAACTGACAATAGGATCATACTAGGAGAAGGGAGAAAGGACACCAACAAAAAATTTTCTTTAAAATAATGAAGAAGAAAAACAAAATTACAAAATAGAATAGCAATGTTATGCGTGATAATAATAAGTATAACAAAATAGAAATGAAACAGTTATTTCATTAGCATAATAATAATAATAATAATAATAATAATAATAATAATAATCATGTTATTAATAAGAGTGAATAGTAGATGAGTTGGATGGATTATATGTATCTTTCAACCCACCTAATTATAATTTGTGTGGATGGATTATAAATCTAATACAATCAACGTATTTAAACTTTGAAAGCAACTCACCCAATAAATATTTAAATGGATTAGGTGGGTTGATCAGATTGAACATTATAAAAACAAGAAAAAAATACAAATCAACAATTTACTAGAATGAGAAATATATAAAGAAAAAAAAAACTAAAATGTTTATCAAAGTTGTCTCGCAATAGTACCAATTCCAATGTTATTCTAAAATCATAAACTAATGTAAAGATAAAAGTTTGTAAAACAAACTTAAATACATAACTCATCAACTAACAAATAAACCATAATAAAAGTTAAGACAACAAATGTCTTTCTTCTTTTTAAGAGGTTGTCTAGTGTGCATTAAAAACTAGAAAGAAATCCTCTAAAGAAATAGAAACTAGAAAGAAGTCAAACTAAAGAAGTTTGTACAAATTATAATTTTTTTTTCAAGTATAAGACTATATTAAAATTTCAATATGTGTGTATATATATAATAAATATTTTAAAATTATATTAAAATTTCAATATATATGTATTATAATAAATATATATGAACTCCTTTTCAATGATTATGCTTTCAATGGTTATGTTTCTATAAAGGGTGCATTTTAATAACAATTGATGATATAGCATAATAAAAATTCAATCTCGTTAATTATTATGAAATTTTTCAGTAAACTACTATACAACTGTTTGATTCATATCGCATGGTTAATTATAACTACACATATTGTTAAACGTGTATGCCCTAAGGAGTAAAAATGTAATATGTTTTTGAAGACATTTTTATCAATAAAGGATTTATTTATTATTCATATGTCAAATATTGTCCTCTTTATGTTTATATTTGTTGAATGTATGTTAAGCAAATAAAAGTCTAAGACTGTCGGTCTAAACCTTTAGAATCAGGCATATGATGGACATATTATGCAAAAGATATGATTTTAAAGGTGATGGTTTAAATTATAAGATATGCAATCGAGGGAATAAAGTTAGGCACTTTATTCAAGCAAAGATTGTTATGTTATCTATATTCTTATCGGGAGATTATTTGTCTTAGCCATTGGAAGTGAACTTCATGAATAGAAATATTGGCGCTTTGTAGTAGGTAACGATGTGTTGGATTGAGACATAAAGTGAATTGATTTGGATTAACAATTTTGTCTCAGAAAATCAATGCACTTTAGATAATCATTTGTGTTGTATTTTAATCCTGAGATGGATAGTGGGTCTGTTATCTTGACTTATGTCTTTGGACATACCAAAGGCTCGGTATGTTGGAAACATAATTCTTGATAGCGTAGACCTGTTATTCATAGATATGGAATCCATAGCTCCTCTTTAGGAGTAGATGATATCTTTTTATATGCATTATCTTGTAATTGAAAAACTAGAACGCTCAACCATTTAGATATATAGGTGTAACCGAATGGTGTACCGTCTTTAGATGGTAAGTTTTCCTATAGTGAGATAATAGAATGTAAGATAAAAATAATCGGGAAGGTAAGACAGAATTTATGCTTAAGCCGATTATGGATAATCCTATAGGGGTACGACACATTTTGATATGTCATGGAGACTTAGGTATACGAGCTTTGTAATTCTATATAGTTCGAGAGTGCAACTTTAAGCTTTTAGTGGAGTAGCATTAGAGTTGATAATTATGAAATGTATATCTAGGATATTGGGTTTCATAATTATTAGAAGCTTGAACTATATAGGTCCACCAGGTGCTCTTTGCTAGCTCATAATAAATCATGCAACGATACGACGTGCTTTTCTAATAACTTAGTGACTTGTGTCAAATTATCATATTGGCTAAAATTCAATAGGATCAGATAATTCAAGTTTGTTTCTCAGTTGATTTAATTTTGTGAAAAATTAATTCAAGATAAACTTGTTGAATTATTAGGATCAGATAAGTCATGTCTGTTTATCCATTAGATTAATTTTGAATAAATTTAATTCGAGATAAACTTGTTGAATTATCAAGAATATTTATTTTCCTAGAGATTATTTAGATATGACTATTTTAATCAGATAACTTCTCTATTGAGTTTTTTGAATTAAAACTAAGACTCTATCTTAAGAATCTCGGGTAAAAAATAAAGATTCGTAGGAATAAAAAATCGTAAGTTTGGTAGGCTGGTCTTTCGATTCGACCTACCGATGGAGTAAGTTCGGTAGGCCGATCTGCTAGTTCAGCCTACCGACTAAACGATTTATGATCACACATTTTTAGACAAGATTTCTTATCTGATATTGATTCTGATTTGAATTTTTGAGGCCTTATTTGATAAAGACTAACCCTTGGGCCCAACTTCTATAAAAAAGGGAGTGAGACTCATTGTTATTTAAATTAGTTGAGAAATCAAGAGTGAAACTCTGCTAGTGAGACTCTAAAACTCCCTAGAGAGCTATTGTTCACACATCATGAACTATAGCTTTGGATTTTCTTGATTGGTTGGAAGGAGAGCTACCTGTGAAAAAGCTGTACGACGTGTGCTCACACGCACTCCAATCGTGGATATAGAATAGCAAAGAAGGCTAGTTGGTTGAGGTCTTTCTATATTGTTTTTTCTCTTCATCAATTACAGGAGCTTTTCGGCAAACAAGGTTAGTAAGATTTTGTTAATTTATGCATATAGTGTATCAAACTTATATTTTGAAAAATATTTTGGCATAAAAATTTTTAAAATTTCGTTACATACTATTTTTTCAACACATATATGGTATATTAGGTGGGTTTGAATTATCTTGGATTGTGAAAAATCCAACTCAAACCCACCCAATGAAAAATCAGATTTAGTGGTTTAATGCAAATTCTTATTTGGATTATCTCGGATTTTATTTGGTGGGTTAAATTAAATTCATCATATTTTCAAACTTTTTGTTTACCCCTAGTTATTAATGTGCCGCAACCAAATTTTATGTGATGGCAACTTGTCATAAAATGCATTTTGTTTAGGGATACAATAGTAAATGTCTCATTTTAAGCATTTTTTGGGTAAATAGTCGAAGTTTTTAAGGACTAAAAAATGATTGTTTTATTACCAATGATATACTAAAGGATATCAATGATGTATTGATATTAATCAATATATTATTGATAAACTGCAATACATCAATGATGTACTAATTTGTAGTTTGTTACTAATTAGCTTGATGGTTTTTCACTTAATAATTTATCAGTGTCTTAACGCTAAATCATTAGTAAATCAATAATAAACAAATTTAGTGATAAACTATAGTTAATAAGGATGTCCTAATGTTAATCAATGATATATATTAGTGATATACCAGTGTTTATTAATGATGTACTTCTATATAAAAGAAAAGTTCATTTTTTTAATTTTCAAAACGCTTAATTATTACTCTAATTTCTGAAAAGTACTGTTATTTATTCAAAGAGATGGTCAGAAATAGGTCATTCGTCGCATTTTTTATTTTGTTTTTTCTTTTTGGTCACAAAAGTCATAAAATGGCTTTTGGTTATTACGAACCGTCACATTTGTTTTTTTTTTCACCTTTTCTTTTCTTTTATTTGGAAAATTGATCTACAAATCAAGATCTGTTGAATGATATATCAAATAAATCGTAAGAAATAAATAAAGATTTACGAAAATAGAAACAACATCTTCACCCTAAGAAATAATGAGATTGCACGTCTTAATAATTGATACAAAGTTAGCAACTTAAATTATGGCATTATTCTCTTTAAAAAAAGATCGCATTTTTTGGTGATTAAAAACCCGTATTAAAAAAAAAGTAACTCATTTCAAAAAATTTAAAAAGGTGACCGAAACCTGTGTTAGAAAGGCGACTCATTTAAAAATTAAAAAATTAGCAACAAATAATAAATCCACAGAATAAATAGATGCATTTATTACTCAATCCTTATTTATTGAATGAATCGCATTAATATTTGCAATAAACAATGAATTTGTGATTATTTTTCTCAATTCAGTAAAAAGAGAATTATTTATAAAGTTTTTGAGAAGTGTAGTTAGAACTATGGTTATAGTTATTGTAGCATATGAGAGTTTTAAACTGTAGCAAATTTTTTATTTTTTAATATAACATATGATAGATTAATACTATTTGATAACCACAACCATGATTCTAACCGAGACACATGGTCTTTATTTGTAAAAACTGGTATTGGTGAAATAGTTTTGAAAAATTCATGTGAAATCGTATATTAAACACAGTTTTTCTTTTGAAGTTTTTCCTCCATAAAAGTCAATCATTTTTAAATGTGTATTTTAATAATTTTCTTGATTGTTATAAAGTCCCGATGACCATTTGTTTAACAAAATTGTTTTCCGGTTAAAACTTTGAAATTTTTACCAATTAAAAAGTTTTGACTGTTTTTATATATCTACTTTAAAGTCCAATTTAGAAATAGATTTTCACAAAACTTTCTTCATGAAAGTTCATCATTTTACTACAAACTAAAACTTTTTTGTTTGGAAAAAATTGTAGTTCGGTCTCGAAATGACCCAAAACTTTAAAATAGTTTCCTGTGCAAAAATGTACTTTTTAGACTATTTTAGAAAACTATTTATAACTGTATTTTAGAGGTAGATTTTGAAGAAAATTTCTTCTCAAAAGTTCTTCTCTTGTTGAAATCTAAAACTTTTGTGTTTGGAGAAACGTAAAATTCAGACTCAAAATGGCCCGAAAATAGCTAAGAGTTTCAACACTCTTGGAACTGTTTGGTAGTTTTTTTTTTTTTTTTGGGTGCAAACTGCATTTAGGTAGTTTTTGGAGTTGCCTTTAGGCAGTTTTTGGACAGTTTTAGGGCAGTCCAATAAAACTGTTCGAAAAGCCTATTTAAAGTTAAAACTGCATTTTTGCTTAGTCACGAAGTTTTGTTCAAAATATTGAAAAAAGTTTTATGTTCGGAAAAGTTTTTTAATAACGTCACTAAGGCTTCCGTTCATGCGTTTAAAGTTTGTGAAATTTTTTTCCAAAAACCATAATTTGTAAAAACATAATCTTAATGCCATGACTAACTTTTTACATTACATACAAGCACAAACCATACTAATCACATATAAATAATTGTTACAACATGTTTCCTTACCCAATCATTAAATCTCTCATAAGGTTATAAATTTTAACCTTAAGAAATTTATAGGAAAGTTAGATTATTTACCCTTGATGACAACTCTTAGGTGGGTGATCTTAAAACTTCTAGCTTCACTCTTTTTTTCTCTTGGATCAATACTAAGACAAAACTTTTTCAAGTAAAAATCTAATATACTTTGTCCATCACATATATACTATCTACGCAACATATTTTCTTTTCTTTGCTAAGGAAAAATGGAAAGAAAGAAAGGGTATAGATATTACCTTAATCTCAATATTCTAAAATTTCCACTATGTTCATCATTTTCTTCTAAGTAGGAGTAGATCTTGTGTTCGGATAATGATGTGAAGTGTTTGAGAAAATAGCTTGATGTGAGCTTGATCTTTGCTTGGTTTTTGAAAGGAGTTTGGAAGCACAAAACTTTCTTCTTGAAACCACTTAGTATGCACGGTAAAGGAAAAAAAGAAATGGGGAAAATTTTTGTCACTTGGGGGCTTAGAGTAAATTTTTGTCACTTGGGGGCTTGGTGTACTCGGTGGAAAGAGGAAGGACAAGAAAAAGAAATGAAGCAAAGTTGGGGTAATTTTCATGGTTTCATATATATAGGCTAATGCCTAATCTAACCATTCCAACTAATCCTTAATTAACTAGTCTTTAAGTGGCTTACTGAAGCTTAATTTTGGCCTAAACTAAACTTAAAATTCTTTAAGATTGGTGCCATAAATGAGGTTGAGTGGAGTGTGGGCTTAAACTTAATTGATTCCAAAAAGGACAATCATTATGGTGGAAGCTTAAATCAAGGGATTCTTGTCCTTTGCTTGTGCTTGCAAGTTTCTCTTAAGCATGAAATTTTATATTGTCAGCAGTAACTAACTTAGCTAACACAAAATTTTTATTATCTAACAGGTCTTCTCCTAATTTTCAAATACTGTGACATGCTAATCATAGTATGAACCAATATCGATCAAAGTTTAATTGTGTATCGATTTTTGACTGCATTAAGTCTAGAAAATTTTTTTAGACTTAATAAAAATATGAACTTGACTTTTTTAGTATCTGGGCTCAATAATGACATAGTTTTTAACAGTGTCACTATCCGAGTTTGTATAGCATTCGATACAGTTACTTGTATAGCTCAGTTTTCAAATTAATTGGAAATTAAGGATCTAATTTGAGTTAGAGAATTTCTCGACACACTGCTAACTTAGTACTAACCTGAAAATTCTCATAATTAAATTTCTTAAGTTCTTTACAGATAAATTTCTTTTGCCTTAGTTGCGGTGAAATTTTTCAATTTCTTTATTAAATTAAAATAGTTCATTAATTTAACTACAGAATCTTTTATAGAATTTATGCAATAATAGTATATTAATTCTGTAAATTCTTCAATCATGAAATTCATACATAATATTTCCAGGAAAATCTTTGATTTAAATATGTAATCATACTATTTAATTCTGGGATTTTCTTGGTCATTACAATCTACACCCTTTAAGAATTTTTGTCCTGAAAATTAGAATAACTTAGGGTAGTTTTCCTCATATCTTCTTCGCATTCCCAAGCGGCTTCCTCAATGTTGTGATTCTGCCACAAAACCTTCACTAGTGGTATCACCTTATTCCTTAAGGTCTTTTCCTCGTGAGCCAAAATTTGAACTAGCCTTTCTTCATACGATAAGTCTGCATTAACTTCAACCAGTTACTAATGTAGGACATGCGATGGATCAGGTACGTACTTCTTTAACATTGACATGCAGAAAACGTTGTGTACAAAAGCAAGCTCTTTTAGCAAAGTGAGTCTATATGCGACTTTTCCAATCCTTTCTCGGATCTCGAAGGGGATTGAGCTTCCCTCTTTTTCCAAACCTCATTACCCCTTTCATTGGTACGACTTTTAGGAAAACAAAGCCTCCTACTTGAAATTCCAAGGGCCTACGATGCTTGTTCATGTAGTTCTTCTGTCGGCTGTGGGCTGTCTCCAGTCTCTCCTTGATTCGTTTCACATCCTCCGTGGTTTTTCTAATGAAGTCTGTGGTTTCTAGATGTTTCTCCCCAGGTTAATGCAAGTGGATTGGGGATCTACACTTTCTTCCGTAAAGAGCTTCGAAAGGCACCTTGCCTATTGACGCATGGTAACTGTTGTTGTAAGAGAACTCGATTATGGGTATCTTCCTGTCCCAGTTTCCCTTAAAATCGAACACACAAGCTCTTAGCATGTCTTCTATAGTTTGAATGGTTTTCTCAAACTGGCCATCGATTTATGGGTGAAATGCAGTGTTAAATTTTAGATTGGAGCCCATTGCTTCTTGTACGCTTTTTTAGAATCTCAAGGTAAATCGACCATCCCTATTAGAGATGATAGGTTTTGGAACACCATGCAACGTCATTATCTTTGATACATACAATTCTACTAACCGTTCAACGGAAGAACTGAGTTTAATAGGTAAAAAATACGCGGGCTTCCCAGATTGCATCCTTGCCATTGATGGTCCTAGGGAACCCAACTACAAAATCCATCGTTATTTGCTCCTATTTCTATTCTATAATGTCGATCTTTTGTAATTCTCCTATTGGACGTTGATGTTTCGCCTTTACTATTTGACAAGCACGGCATCTTGATACAAATTTTGCAATATCTTTCTTCATTCCAGTCCACAAAAAGTTCTGTTTTAATTTCGTATACATCTTGGTTGCTCTTAGATGCACGAAATAGGGGGTTTCGTATGCCTCTAAACGAATTTGTTTCTTCATTTCTAAATCGTCGGGTATGCATACTTAATTAAAAGGTTAGACTCCGTTCAATTTAAAAAAAAAAAGAGAATGAGTACCAAATTGCACATTTTCATAGACCTGAGCAATTCACCAAAAAAATGGTTATTAACACTAATGGCTCTTAAACTTTAAGGCCTCTCACTTTGTCGCCTAAACTTTAAAAATAACCACTTTATCCTTTGGAACTTTCAAAACTCCTCACTTTATCCCCTAAATTTTAATATCATCAATTTACCTCTGAACTTTTAAAGCTTTTCACTTTGTCTTATAAATTTCTGATTTTTCTTTCAAATAGTAAAAATTAAGCCCATATGATTTGCATATGGGTCACTTATAAGGGCATAAATGAAAGTTTATCACTCTTAAGTTTTGTTTTATATTTACACTCTCATTTAAAGCCTTTGTTTTTGTTTTGTTTTATTTTTTATTTAAACTCTTTTTTAGGAAAGATTTGTCTACACATTTCTTCTATTTTTTAATATGTAATTAATTTAATAAGTTGATATTATTTGTAGATATCTAAATTTGAATACTAAAAAAATGAGTTACGTATTAAAAATAAGAGAATATCAGCGAATAACATAAAAAAAATGTGCATAAAAACCCTTCTTAAATGAGAGTATATAAATGTTAAATAAAAGTGTAAACATGAAACAAAATTTGA
Organism: Artocarpus hirsutus; assembly: GCA_946598075.1. NCBI lineage: Eukaryota > Viridiplantae > Streptophyta > Magnoliopsida > Rosales > Moraceae > Artocarpus > Artocarpus hirsutus. The sequence continues at coordinate 560 of CAMOHE010053211.1, read as the reverse complement.
TAGTGATAAAAACTTATTTTTGCCTTGACTTTGGGTGAATGATGGTGGCTTAATTTTGTTTATTTGAATGAAAAATTAAAAAATAAGAGATAAAATAAAAAACTTTAAATTAAGAATAAAATAATAATTTTTAAAATTTATAAAATAAAATAAAAAGTTTTAAAAGTGTAAATAAGAAAGTATTGATTGTTAAAGTTTAGTAGAAAAATGAGGGACAAAACTGACGATCAAGTTTATGGGTTATTCGTGGTAATTGCCAATAGGAAAGAGTAAATTGAGCCGGTTCAGCTATGTTTTTTTGGTTGTCAGTGCCGAGACAGTTAAGGGCGGGTGCGAGAAGAATGGCCAAATTCTCGGCTGGTGAAGACAACGACAGCGGAGAAGGAACCAGTAGCCCCAGATGCAAGCGACGACGTCTTCCCTTTGTCGTCGCGAACTCAATCCAAAAAAAGGGACAACCTCGACCAGAAGACGATCCACGCACGGACAATGAAGACGACCAATGGGAGGAAGAAGAAGAAGACGACGACGAAGAAGGGCATGAAGAAACTCAGGCCCAA
>CAMOHE010053210.1:46906-75564 GCA_946598075.1 Artocarpus hirsutus | reverse complement strand
TTGCTATTGGTTTAGCGAAAGAGGAAAAGAAAAATTGTCACTTTTGCTACCAAAACTTGTGGTAAAATACCGAGCTAACCCTAAAATTTTATAGAAGATTGTAGAATATTCTTGAATCGATAATGATATTTGAAATTTTGACGAAAACGCTATCTTGCATATGGCATGAGACATTTTTAAAAAATTTTAATAGCCATTATTGTTTTTGAGACACTTTCCAAGGCATTATAAAATTTAGGTGTCATTTCTGGAAATTAAATGTTCATGAGGCAACTTGTTAATTTAAGAAAAATTCAAGAAAAGAAGATATTATGCTCACTTTGTTGGAAGGATTTAAGAAATATCTTTTGCACATCAAGAAAAGGCATGCAGAAAAGGGGGAAAATATCAAACAAGAGGCATGTGGTTGTATTTGTGCAATTAAACCTATTTCAACTCGGAAAAAGAAATATACAAGATGCTAAAGTCCAAAGCTGAAAAGGGAGAGAGAAGCTTGTCCAGGTGGGGGACACCAAGAGAAGTTTTGGGGCCCGCAACTGACAATAACGGTCAACCTGAAGCTGGTCCGGGTCCTAAACACTGTTTAGAAAATTGAAGTAAACAACATTTTTTAAAAACAAATTCTTGTAAACAAAAAATTTTAGAAACATTTATAGTAAATAATAATTTTATGTTGCAAATACTTTTTACTTACACTGTAAATAAATTTATGATATAAAAAATTTATTATTTACATAGAAAGTAAATTATTTATGTCATAAATTATTAATTTACTATAAATATTTTAAAAACGGTTGTTTCAAAAAGTTTTAAAAATGTGTAATTTTCTTGCTCTTCCAACCATTTTAAGGATGGGCTTTCTGAACACTTGGGCCCTGACATTAACTACACAACTGGGCTCCCCCAAAAGTGTAAAATGAGGGGCCCCTTTTAGACATCTATAACTCGAAATCCCTTAGGTTTTTGGGTGGAATTCTCGTAGATACCATTTTTTAGAACTTACTTTTTATCGGTGTCAAATATGTTTAAATATGATATAACTTAAATAAATACTATGAATAATATTTAAATATTACAAATGATAGTGTGACATAATTTTTTTTATGTAACATCAATAAACAAGTTTCTTAAAGGTGTGATATAACATGTAATTCTCTATCTCTTTTTTAATTAAACCCTTCTAACCTGAAACATTTTAGGTCGGTCTCTTGACTTTTCGAAAAATAATAGAGACATTCTCTTTATACTATCACTATTCATATATGCATTAGAAGATAAACCAAGCATGAAATTGAAAGTTTACACTTAAAGAATACAAAAAAGGAAAAAAGAAAGGTAAAAGAAGAAGAAATGAGTATTTGGCGCCTTTACTTTTGGATATTTTATGAATTCCGAAGTTTTCTTATAAACATTTAGTTTTGAAAAACTACTTTTAAAGTGTTGCGTGGTACTCTCAAATTAATGACAACTGTTAAAATTTGAGCATAAATGTCCTTATACATTTGACGTGTTGTATATATTTTGTCATGCAAAATTTTAATATCTACGGTCTAAATTAACTTATATGACGTGCACTATGTACATGGGTATTTTCAGTTCCATTTCAGCCCTCGCCATCTATTTGAGATTATTCTACAATGGTACGATACTTTATTATATTTGGGGAGTAATTTGTAAAATTCAAAAAGACAACTATGATCAATTTGAACAAAATGGAGAAGAAGTTTCCAATACTGACTAAATTATGACAATTTTTGCTAATGAAATCATTTGAGGAATCCTAATATACTTACCCTTTTTCATCCTCACTAATCCTCCAACCAAAAGTTAGAACATGTTTTCCACTGTCCCCAAAAGGAAAAAGAGAAGGGCCAAAAATAGGAAGGAAAGTTATAAACATGTTCTACTCGTGTTTCCAAAGATCCTTGGCTTAGATAATATAATTTGTAAAAAAATGGGCAACACAAATTGAAGTAAGTCCCAAGGCTCAATCTTGCTATAGTTATTAGCATCTTCGGAGCACATAATATTTGACCTGTCCAATATAATGCTTATCAATGGCTCTGTAGGAACATCATGAAAATGCTTTTGATGATGATTTAGAGCAAGATTCGTCCCTTTTCTTTGCTTTCACTCTTGCACCTGCGCCTTTGGAGGGCGGCAGAGTGCTTTCCTAGCATATGGGACAAACACAGTTCAAAACTTTTTCAGTTACTTCTCAAAGCAAGAAAAGGATCTTCGGCCTTTTTGACCATGAATCTTGGGATTGTTTCTGAGGCCTTTTGATGGGTTTACTTTTGTTTGGCCCTATAGGACCCTATCCTTTTCAACTTTCTTGGCATGGGCTTTTTGATTCATGTGAGGTTTTATGTTCTTCTGCAAGTTCTCGGATAAGGTATTAAGGGTTTGTTTGGTACGTAAATTTGAGTTTAAATTTGTATGGTATCGAGCTTTATGATTGGAGTTGGTGGTGGTTTGAACTTACGTCATAAAGGTCTGGATTAATAAGAAATAAAACATCACATCAAAAAATTAATATTTTAATAGTATGAAAATTATGCGAAAACCAGAACTGTTGTAACAGGTTTAAACGGTGCAAATCATGAGAATTTAAGGAGGGGCTAAAGTTTTGCAAGTTTTGTTCATTTTAAACCATCCTCATTGTTTTGAATGTTTTCTTTATTTTGTTTACAAAATGCCAATTTAACTTAAAATTGTAGGTTCAAACGGCTAGAACCCATATACTAAACACCACCTACAATAAATACGTTGTTTTAAAATAAGTAGGACAATTTAGATGAAGTATATAAGTAAAGCATTTTTTTTTTTCATACAATATGATAATTCTTCGTCATCAAATAAGATGCTTTCATACAATTACTATACGAACGTTCTACATATTCTTTATAATCTTAATATAAATGAAGGTTTTTTTTTTTTCAATCACAAATAAGAGACAAATAAGATACGCTATTATGAGAAAAGATAAACATATAATTTCAGGATTTCAAAGAAGCAAATCCTCTAGAGTGGTTGACCATCTACCTCGCTTATTATACACGACTCCGCCTCTGGTCACAAGTATAGGCATTTCGTTGCAAATATATTTATAGCTAGTTAACATATCAATACTGATACTAATTCAATTACAAACAGAAACATAATCATATAAATTTTCATAGGCTAATCATATATTAATTCTTTGAAATATCATTTTAGTCGCCAACTTTAAAGATGCCTAATAACAAGCTTCCGATCTATCAAATTGGTCAAATTTGGTCTTTTTATCCATTAGATTGTCAAAATTTCTACAAAAGAATTGGATAAAGGGCATAAACGGGACTGAGATGAGATGAGGGCGGTAGACATATTCATCCCATTTATCTCCAAAAGTGGGACAAAATCAGTTAAAGGAAACAGGAGTAGGTCCCCTGAGACGTCGTCCCCACGTCCCTCTTAAAACACATTAACCTACTTTTAAGGGACATTTCATGGGTCCATTCCATTGTCCCAGTTAGCCTAAGAGCCCACTTTGACAATCGGCCTGGCCTTGCTGAGAATGGGAGCAGTTTATATATTAGCAATTTATAGTGAAATCTTTTCCTTTTTTTTTTTTTAAAGAAAAAAAGGAAGCAAAATTATACAGTTTAACATCAAAAAGAGGAGTCAAGTACCACCTAAAATTATCTTTTACTGAATTTTCAAAATGGATGTTAGAAACTTCAGCATTCCAACAAGACCAAAGTTAGGGACATTAATCATTTAAAGAAAGTACTAATGATTTTACCATCTGGATCAGTTTGGTTTTCCACATTAATCAAGGGATTAAATTTAAAAAGGAATGCCACTTGATTAATTAGTGCTGGATATGACTTTGGAATTGAGTTAATAAAGCCACATTCATTGGAGCAAATGTCTACCGGCATTTGAATAACGTCCTATATATATTTGACTCCATATATAAGTTAATTAATTTACCTGCCATGTAGGGAAAGCAATTAAAAGAATATCCAAAATTGGAAAAGAAAAAGAAAACAAGGGCAGCTTACCTAATTGTCATGCAAAAAGATTGTGTCACTAATCCTTAGTGATAATCTAAATTAACTCACCAAGAACAACATAATATACCAACTCTCTCATCCCTAGTGTAATTTGCTGTCTTGTTTTTTAAAAGCAGTGGAGCAATCATTGAATTCACGGATTAAATTAGGAGTCTTTATAAACAAATACATTTTGTAATTTTTTGCTCTTCTTCAAAGTCTAGAAACTAGCTGCTTTGACATATTGATCACCAAAAATACCACGTTTCGCGAGTATTTATGCTAAAACTGCCGCCCCCAGAATGGCAGAAATCTGGTTTCATTCATTAACCTCATGTATAAATTGCTAAGAGCCCATTTATCCACGTAATCTGCTTTTTAGGGGAAAAAAAGGTTACCTCTATCTTTCATTCATTTTTTTAGGATTATTAGATAATGTCCATTTTTAACGTCATGATACGTAGAAACATATCACATATGATTAAACAATTATAATTTGATGTTGACAACTTAAAAATTATTCACTAAATAAACTATTTTTTGATATCCGAATCAAAAAACTATTTGGAGATTTTGTCATGAGGGGGAAAAAATACTAGTTGTTCATGTACTTATTTTAGCATGTAGAATGCCTAAAGTGAATTATCTATGCATGAAGAATAATGCTATAGATATTAATTATATTTCTAATTTTCGTACCAACTTTGAGTTTTCACTCTTTTATTAAGAGTTTTTCTTTAAAAAAATTGCTAAAAGATATCCCACTTTAGAGCCCTTTGGCAGAATTATTGTTTGGTTTTTTAATTACTAATAGAAGAGAAACAAAAACTATGGGTTTTCGATGAGTGTTTGAAATTATATTTTCAAAAGAGTTTAAATAGATCAATATCATTCTAAAATATTTTAATAAGTAACAAAAATATTATAATTAAGTTTATAATGTTTTATAAAAATTATGGTATAAGTGTCAAAGTATTATATTTTAGAAATACTTTTTAAGAGTCAAAGCACTTCACACATATCATCTAAACATTTTGAGAAGTAGTTTTTAGACTCTGAAAGTCAAAAACACCTTTCTAATAAGCCCTTTCAAATAGGCTTTTACTATTGGTAAAAAAAAAATTAAGATTCAAATTGGTATTCCTGATACTGTAATCATCTTTTAGTAGCTTGAGCTTCTGTGATCAATAGCTGAGAGAATTGGGTGGAGAAACCAACCAACCAAATGAGACATGATAATGTATAATATTTCTAGCTGTGTTCAGTTAATTTCTTGTCGAAGTGACCACAGGCCACTTCTAGGGGCCAAAGCAATATAGCGATTCTGCAACTCCCATATTTGTCCTTTTCATGTGATCAATAGAGCAAACATGAAAATCAAAAGGAAAAAAAACTAGAAAATCAGAATTATATTATTTTATGGCATTCTGACTCAACTACAGAACGACCCCATTACATTTCACCAACCAAAAAACAAAAACACAGCAGCCCACGATGTAACGTGTATATACATACATACATATATATATGTATATTCATATGCTCAATACATCGGACAGCACTATATATATATATATAGCTATATATTGTTAGCCTTAGCCATTATATATGTCACTCCAAAATTGAATTTGCCACCTTTTTTTTTTATTTAGGACAAAGGTCAACAACACAATCGATTACCAAAAACTTATCATCTTACACTCTGACATATTGAATAGATGCGAGTACAGAGAAATTAAACTGGATGATCATAATTACGGATGGGTAATGCGTCGATGTTTGTTTCAGTACTATATAATTTGGTTTATTGATGATTTGACCCTGCAACAACTAACAGAGTCGACCCCAATTATCAGTGGTTTACTTTTGCAAAGTGACATTTTTATATATTTTTGGGAGGAAATTCTAATAGCACGTACTCCTGAAAGCCTAATCCAAGTTGCTCTCTCAATTATGGCAAAACCGCACTCTTTGCTCATACATTAGATTGCCCTACCGGGTTATCGGAATATGGGATTCACTTTTAGTGGCCTTGCTAATCCAATTAATTGGGAGATATTTGTGAGCCTTGATGCAAATTATTCCCCCTCGTCATTTTAGAAAAATAAAAAAATAAAAACAGTACTTGATATAAGCTACGATGAAGCTAGAAATTGTTGTCGGCGTTAAAAATAAGCAATTATATATACTCTTAGGGTGTTTAGGAAGTAAGTTTAAACCGAAAGTCAGAACTAAAAGTCTTATAGTATGTGAGAGCTTTATACTTTAGTATACTTTTGCTGTATATTGTATCATGTGAAAGTTTTATACTGTTTGAGTTGGAATTAATAAGTTAAAACTTACTTTATAAAACACCCTATCTAAAATTATCCCATTGGTTTTTATACATTAAAAATATTAGATAATAACATCGTTATTAAAGGTGCTGTTGAAGATATCTTTTTAAAAATTGGGTCAATCTGGGGCCTATTGTAGCATATTGAATTATATATTCGATTTCTTACGAGGGACTTTATGCTATTTTTTAATATATTACATAAGCTTATTTATACCTCCCCAAGCTTGCTCTGCCTCCGTCCTGGGATATAAGAGTACATGGTACAAAATAGGTATAAAAATATAAGTAGCCAGCTCTAGAATATTTAAGAAAAAAATTATATAAAAAAAAAAAATCTCTCACCCAACAGTGCAAATTTTTCAAGGGTTTTGAAAAAAGTTGGTAATAAAATTGAAGCTAGCTTTTGATCTCTTTCAAAGTCCAATCCTTCCCACGATGCATGGAAGAAACTGCTGCCAGCTTTTGATCTCTACCGGCAAAATTTTTTGAATAAATCACGCTATCCCTTTGAAAAGTTGACTTTGTAGATAAGTTTAATTATAAGTGCATGTAGGTGGGTTTGACTATTATAAAATCTACTCAAAAACCTGTAATGATGTCTATTTAATCAACTGGCCAGAACTAGCATCATCATGACCATTCGGATTCTCAAGGCATTCATTCATAAAAAATCAGAAGCAAAGAGGAAAACTATGAAATTCTTACTACTACCCATCGCAATAATTTTTTCATCATATTTTTAGACACACAGACACATGTATGCACGAACAGATGTTGGATATGAAGTTTGGAATACAATAATTCTTGCAATATTGACTAATAATAGTCAATATTGGCCAGTATTATTGGTAACTCAATTTTGGTAATTATGACATGCATGAAATGTTCACTTTTATAGTTCAGAAAATATTGTAATTAGTTGACAGTCTTCACTTAATACAATATGCATGAAGAATTTTATCCACACATTATCCAAAATGTTAATTTACGTGAAGGTGGTGAACTCACAACTAGGAGTACCATTATTTGATGACAGCCGAAAAAAGATCGCAAATCTTTTATAAAAAACACTGGGGAGTACCAGAAGCAACACAATTAATTATAAAAGAATTTCACTTGGAAATACTAATATGAGAGTATGTGAACTGAAACACGGTTAACATTTGAAAACCTTTATATTGTAGCATATTTTTACAACTTTTATGTTAGGACATAAATATTAATACTATATATGTTATGGGTCCAATCATCGTGTGATGCTATATAAACACTATTGCGGTGCCTCTAGTTATTATTATTATTTTTTTACTCTGAAGTGCCTCTAGCTACTTGGTCATATGTGTTGATGATGATGTTAGCAGAGAATAAACTCATGTTCGTATGAAACACATGAATGTGGCTATTATATGGCCACATTATACAATGCAATAAGATAAGATTGACCAATCTATAGGATAACTCAACATATATCAGTCATGTCCGATCACCAAGGAATTTAGGAGACAACTCCACATGCAGGAGCTTTTGAAACGGTTCTATCTCAGGTGCCTTGTCTTCTATCACGTCGTTGATGGTGCCTCATTTTCCACTCATTTTCATTTTCTTTTCTTTTTTTTTTTAAAAAGTGGAGCTCTTGGGAGGTAATTTTTTTCTATTTTCAAATGATGGGTACGTACGAATTCTTAAGGGTGTTTCTCTTTCCCCTTATATGCAACTATTAACGATTATGTCTCTGTTTGATATTATATTATAGGTATATTATAAAGTGATTGATATTGTCAATTTTAAACTAAAACTTTTAGTTGTTGTAGTGTAAAGTTCTTATATGTTACAGTTTTAAAAAAAAGTTACAATATAAAATCCACAGATGTTACAATATTTTTAACCAGAAGAATAAAAAAATATTGGTTTAAACTAATATTCCCTAACACCGTGTTAAAGATATTATCAACCATATTTATGAATTGAGTCTAGGCTTAAGAACTTGATGACAAAGAAAATTAGTAAGAAAATGACATAAGATCCTAATTTGTTATCACAAGGTACATTTTAGCTTATTGTTTGGTTGAAGTGGCCTGGTAATTAATTTCCTGAAACAAATGTTTTATTAGAGACTTTCATACTAAATTTCTCTCCATTGCAATATTGGAGGCCGATGGGGAATAAAGGATTTTTCTTACACATATGTGTTTCATGAAATACCATTTTTTATGGAAAAAATTATTTATAATCACGGTTTGAATTAGTGAGCAGTAATTTACACGTATCTCCAAATCAGGGCATTAATTTATAATTTTACCCACTCAAAATTCCAAAACTATATATAAAAAAAAAAAAACAAATCAACAGTTTCTAAGAGGAAAAAAGTGTAAAGGTTGCCGACTTAATTTAGGATAACTGTACCCAACATTGATGTGATCATAAACTTATTATTCCCCACTGAAATTTTAAAAATAGTCAATAATAAAACAAAACCAATGATTCAAATTCAGTTGTTGTCATTGTGGAGTTTCAAAGACTTAAAGATTCCAAACGCTGAAATGCCAAAAAATAAAAAGTTCCAAATATTTTTCCATGGCTTTTGCTTGTAACGTCTAACGAGAATATATATTTCTGCAGGAAAAATGTATAATGCAACCGACCGAATATATACCCGTCCATGCATGTACCTGTTGATGACGGTGTGCAAATTATTTAAGTCCAGACAGTAAGAAAAAGGACGTTACACATTCGTACTATATATTTTTGCCCTCAAAAAAAGAGAAGAAAAAGACATTAGTATATCAGGCATTTAAGAAATTGGTTTAAACTCTAGAGAACTAATTGTAAATAGTATAAAGCTTTTACATATTATCGTGTAAAGCAAAAATATACAATAGTATTGTAAAGTTCTTACAGGCTACATTATAAGATTCGAACTATAATAGTTTAAATTTTTCTTCCAAACATCTTATATATTGGATCAATAGCTCTGCCTTCAAAAGCTGAATAAAACTATATATGTATGGAAGCGTTTGGCCACCACCAAAAGGAAAAAGTGCAACTACTTATGATAAATGAAGGAGATATATATTAGCTAGATACATGATCCCGTTTGAACTTTGAAGTCAGAGTTTTTATACGCACATGAAGATATATAATGAGGCACGACTTCTATTCAATCGGTTACGTGTATTATTTTGCTTCCTAGAATAGACGTGCTTTATTTTTTGGGGTCAAAGGTTTTATTATATATTCTGTTTGATGTGTAATTCGTTATTGGCCTAAATGTAATATTGCTTGGTCCGATGGATGTGGAGATTAAAGAAAGTGACATTTATATATATTGAAGGGCCATGAAAATAATGAGACATACATTCTCTCCGGAAGTCGGTGGTCACTTTTGGTCCACATTTGGAACAATTTGCTTGTCAAAATGTTGACAGCCACTATACATTTTTGCCCATACCCTTATTTATTACGAACGGTTCTTTTTAATTATTTGGACCCTTTTCTCTATTTTATTTACTTAACTATAATAAAACTTCATATAATTATAGTACTTATGACTAGTAGTTATCATTATACAATGTTCTTTTAGTTATAATATTGTCAATATTGCAATTTTTACCACAATTTTCGTAATGCAAACTCTCTTTCTCACGATTTGTTTAAAGAAGAACAAAAAGAAAATCAAGACATATATATACATATATGTATATATAGACACATGCTGATACATATATATGAATAGGGATCGAAGAAGACGTTAGGAAGGTGCAGCAAATATAAGATATACTGCCGACTTGTACAACTAACTTCTAAAAAGATCTCAAGGCGTTTTTAGGTCACAAGTCCCCACAAGCAAAAGCAAACGTTCTGTGTTTCCTCTCTTCAATTAGATGAATTGCACACAATTACAAGAAAAATTAAAAAAGAAAAGAAAAAAGGAAACTAGCTAGCTAGATCAGAATTCATAAAAACAACTTGCAAAAATTTTTATTGGATTACAATAGATTCGCTTATAATAGATTATAATAGTCAAATTTTTATTAAATAATAATAGATTCGCTTATATATAATCAGTAATCGCACAGCTTCTAGAAATATTTAGACTACCGACCCCCCTAAAACTCTTTTTCTTTCTTTCTTTTCAAGATGAGAGAATATAACATCCAAAAAGTAATAATTTTATGACTTTGCTATCTTGTTTCCAGCAATCGGTACGCTTACTATATTCTAGAGTAATATTGTTCGTACTACTTTTTTGTTTAACTTTACTCTTTTTTTTTTTTTTTGTGAGTAGGCATGTTCAGATAGAAAATTCTCAGCCGATCAAAGGAATAAATTCGAAAAATTCAATTCTTCATGGATGCAGAAACAAACATATGATTAAACAACTATTAAAATTTTTATTAAATTTTAATTACGAAAGTAAACAATTTAAGCAAACCGCAAATATATGGCTCAAGCGATCATGTAGTCCATTGATAACATGATGTTAATTTTCTCTATATGAGAAATCTCGAAGAATGCCATTGAAAAAAAAAAAACTCAGCTGGACTGAAGTTTCGAATTTGTGCTATATACATAAATTAGTTAAAGGTCAACAAAGAAAAATATTATAAAATAATCCAAAAACATATCATAGTCATGGCACTTCACTTAATTTTCTCTTTGGAATATCAGGGAAATCACGAAGGCTCGCATATATTTGGCTTTAGTGGCACTGTTTGTTGATTATCGATGAGCACTGAGTTGATTTCTCTGAGAAAATTTTGGAATGAACAAAAGGTAGTAGAGTCACGTCGAGAACTTTCAATTAGAGTATCAACTATTTTGCCTTTGAATTTTTGTCTTCTCTAGTACAAAACAAGGCGGTTTTTGAGTTAATTAATAATTTATATATCTCCTCTAATGAAGGACGACCGACAAGATTTTGACATGGCACCCGAAACTCTAGGAGTATGCAAAATTATGAATGTACTTTGTTACTATATCCTTTTCTCTTCTTTTAATATATTTTTTATACATTTTCTTTTAGGGAGAACATATATTTAATTAATTCTATATCAAGCAAACACAAATACGCCATGTAATATATGATTTAAAATAGTTATGATATTTTTTAATTGCTATTTATTGACAAGGTTTGATTAACAGATTATATGGGAGAGTTTCCTAATTCGATTGTACACAAATTAGACCATGCTTTTAATTTGTAATTATAATATCATATGAAAATAATAATTGGCCAATTAGGCAAGAAGCTTTAGAGAAAATTGAAAACTAGGTAGTGATTACATCACATTGGTTATGTCTTACATGATCATCGCTTGAAAGACGATTAGAACAATTTGGCCTTATAAAATAAAATAAAGACTAGTTATGTATATGGTCAAAAAGTATTCAAGATTCCTAAATCTTTTAAAAGACCGTTTTGGAAAAAGTTGATAGCTTTTGCTATAAGAAAGGAATTTTTAATTTTTTTTTATTTAAAAAGTGGGTTGAATGAAACTAGCCAGTGGTTAACCATGCATGATGAATTATGTAAATTCACCAGGAAAGAGAAAACATAGAGCGAAAAGAGAGGGAGGAAAAAAAAAATAATGATGTAAATTCCTAATCAAACCCAAATAAAGCTAGTCTGAAAGCTCTTCAAAAAGGTAGAAAAGGTGTTTCGAGGGCATAATGTCATTGTGTTTTGACATTCTCCCTTCTGTCATTTTCTTCTCTATCTAGCACATCATCAATTTGTCAGAGTATTTTGGTTGGTAATGTAGTTCCATTTGCTTCCAATTACAAAAGTAGTCCAAACGCAGGTACCTTCAAAGAATTTGGAAATGTGCAGGTCGGCCTAAAAAAAGCGTGCAACTATATATATATATATATACACACACATATATATGTATATATGGAGTATTAAATAATGTTGAAAAGGATATCGCTTGCCTTATCCCAAAAGGTTTAGGCATCGGACAAAGAGCTAATATGGTCTCCTTCCAACAGTTGATTCATGTACGCAAAGCTTGACTAAACTGTGCCCTAATTATAAGATATGTTGAATATTGTTCAACTCCACATGATCATTAAAAATTAAAATCCTCTCGGAATCTACTTTCGGGTTACTTTAGGTCGCAAGTTTTAGAGGTTCCCTTAATTAGCCAATCCTCCAATTATCTATAGTATATAAAACAAATGGAATATGTGCAATATTTCTAATGTTTGACGCTGAAATTTAAGACAGAGCCACTACGAGGATAAATGGCCGTCTTTTTAAACTTTTTTTTATTTAATTTACGTGTAAAATTTTCTAAAATTTATATTCTGTTCTTGTAAAATTCTGCACATCTTTTTATTTATCCCATCTTATTATTTAATCATGTTTTGGTCCCTGACTAAATTTCCCGACTCTATCTCTGTTGAAAATTAACTAAGCATTGGTTTTCCTTTGTGTTTTTTTAAGTCCTTTGACGGATATTCCTCTGGCTTTATATATTCTATGTTATTGGCGTTATTGAATTTTACGTGAATACGCTGGTGCATGGAGCGGGCTAATTAAACGGGTGGATAAAAAATAGAAGTTCGAATCCCTACATATACATATTAGCCAAAATAATTATATATATAAATAATGTGGTGTTCCGAATAATAGGGACAAAACGTGAAGTTTAGAGTTAGTATTGTCTTCTAAGTGGAGCTTTAAAGTGGCTATAATATTATATAGGGTAGTTTATATATATATATATATATATTATAAGTATATGATTCGTAACACACAAGCATGGATGCTAGTGGCGAATGAAGAAATGGATATCAGTTATCTCTGAGTAGGAATTCCACCCTTTTTAAGTGGAACCCTTGCATATTTATAAATGCCCAAACAATGATTGTTTCTTTATATGATGAGAACTCCAACAAACAAGGGCACAAGGCAATTTTGTAGCTTCTTTGAAGAAACCTAGAAAAGTGAAACTACTCTTCCGCCCACCCCCCTACCTAACCAAAATGTTAAGAGTACAATTAATTATTTAATGGGAAAAATATAATATTTTTGCACCCTTGTGTTTGAAAAATTCCACTGAAGAGCCTTCTTATTTAAAAACTGTGATACATTTTCTAAAACATGAAATGTCAATCCTACCTTTTCAGTTCCAAAACACAATTAGATAAAAAAAAATTCTTGAAAAAGAAAAAAAAAACTGCAAACAAAGAGTAAATTAAGAAACCAAAACGAGCACAATGTTGGTTCTACTTCTACCTCTTATCACAAATAAAACAATATAAATTTAAAAAGGTTCAAAATGGCAGTTTCATCATTTTATGCCTCAAAAACGTGCGTCATGGTATCTAGAGTGATATTTTTTAAGAACACTAGGGTACATCAATGAAAATTTTCAACCACTAAGATACCAATTAATTGAAAAAATGTTAAAATGCAAGCCGTCATAATGACGTTTTCAGTTATTTAATTAACTAGCAAACCATATTTGACTTAATTATGCTCTTTATATCGTCAATCGGTAGGTTAATTATCTTTCTCTAATTAAACTTTTTTGGGTAATTTTGTTTGACCAAACTATACTATAATAATATTAAGGATTCCAAGTTATATGTTAAAATTTTTGTGTAAACTGACAAAATAAATATATAGTTTTTTAATTGTCAACAGGATCCCATATAAGTTGTTTGTGAATTGCTTCACTAATATGTAAAGTAGCACAATAGAAATTTGGATGCGAAATTTTTCTCTCTTTTTTTTTAAGGGAATTTAGATACCCACTTACAGATCATGAATTGTCATCATTCTATAAGTAGGTACAACTTTTACTATTAGTATAGTTATCTTGTAAATTTATTTTTCTAAACACATGAATTAAATAAAAATATCACATCAAATTAATTTGTCTTATTAAAAAAATTTCAATAGATCATTAGTTCTGATCCCTAGCATTATATAATTGAAAATAACAAATCACTTATCACATTACTTGATATGAAAAATTTTATCAAATAACTTAAACTAAGCCTATCATTAATTATTAGTTTGTTATCTTAAAAATATTGGAGTCCTCTAGTTGAAGATCTCTATACAACACTATAAAATGACTTGAAAAGATTTTTCGATCATCTTATCTTCTCAAGCATTCACTCAAACTTTGTGCAAAATTCTGCAAGGATGGATATTGTAGTAGAACTATTGTTCAACATTTCTACGTTTGGAGAAAGAGGCGAGTTTGGGACACTTATAACATAAATGCATAGTCCAATTTGACCACCTGCAATTTACATGGAAAATGTGTCTCTTTCTCATTGGTCATTCGTACATATGAGAATTATAAATAGAAACGCCTCTAAAGGAACTATTATACTACATTCTACACTCACTTAGTCTTTTTAGTTTATAAATTTAAACAGAAATTTAAATTTTTATGAAACAAATAACTATAATTTGAAGCTACGAGACAAATAGGTCAATATTTTTCTTGATGAATTAATTACAATGGATCCAACACTCTCATAAATGTCCATACTCATGTAACGGAGGGGAAGCGCACGTGTCATTCAAGGGATGCATGGCAAGCTTATCCTCTGCAAAAAGTTATTTCTTTCTTTCTGTCTTTCTTATCTTTTTTTTTTCCTAAATTTAACAAATTTCTTTCTTACTTTGACCTATATTCAATGTCGTATTCGACTTGTATTTGCTTACTCCGGATATTATGAAACATATCTTGTTTCATGCTTCCATATTTGTAGATACATGTAGATCGTTAAAGTATGATTTATTAACCGAATAGGGTAAATGGACTATTGTAAGAATTCGTGTAATCATTCTAGTGTTGATTGGTAAGCATAAATATATACCAACCTTGTTCGCTCAATTCCATTTTTTTTAATTATTAAAGGAAAATTGTATATGCTCATATATAAACAACTTTAATGATCCATTTCACATTCGCTTTTGTGTCTGCAATTTTGTAACTATTTAATTTCTTTTACTGGAAGATAAGAAAAAGTCAATATATATGTTAACAGAGAAATTACATATTTTTAATGAAAAAAAATCTAGACAGGACATGGAGTGCATATATAAAGACACACACACAGATATATATATATATATATATATATATATATATGCATTGGGAAGAGAATTGGGGGTAATAAAGGGGAAGGTCGGGTGTTGGTAGGACTGGAAGTATCTTTCTCTCTTCGGATCCGGACTGATCAGAGACAACACTGCACAAAAAAGATAGAACATTTATCCCCCACCTTAGCTCATCACCCCATATCTCTCTTTTACTAGTGAGAGAACAAGCATTATCGTTCAAGATAAAGAAACAAATCATGATCGATATCGCAAAGGGTTCATCATAACTTTATTTTTTTCCGGACAACCAGCTAATCATACATGTGTACATATATACAGGACCTACACAAGTGGTTGTTTGATCATGGTCAGAAAATTACAATAGTGTGTGTGTCGGTTTCTTTTTTTCCCCTTTTGCTAAAGCATTAAAATTGTATGTATTTGTGAAGTTACTAGGTGATCTGAAATAATATTATCGCATAAATATCTCTGATCCGTGAAATACACTATTTTTTTTTTTCGTGACATATCGTGCGTGTCATTAATAAATGCATTTATATTTTTTTATATGAAAGGCTCAAAGCTTATACACACGTTGGAAATTTTGTTGTCAAAACATGCATTGCATGCACACACACATATATATATATATACACGATGCATGCATGCACCAACAGGTCGATCGTACATAATAAAATCATCATGATCCTGAGCCGGGCCTTACCTGACGACACAACATGCTACGTACACCTGCAGCTTTAACGACATATATAAATATGGTGGCGGAGTTGGGTTGTCTGTAGCGAATGTGTTCATACATATATGTGTATGCATGGTAATAATTTGATGATCAGGGGATAAATATTGAAAATGTCATCTCGGATAAAATTTTAATGACATAAAATAGTGATCTATACATTATCTCGACAGGGATAGATAATATGTACTAATTATTTAATTTCTCTCTCTCTCGCTCGCTCTCTCTCTCTCTAATTTATTTAAATATTGAATGTTCCACGCTAATTATATGATGAGCCTGTAGTTAATAATATATTGCGACAAGATAGTATACATATTATCTTATGTGACAAAGGCAGTTTTTGGTAGGGACATATTTAAGTTATTAATATATACGAATTTCGTGGATCCAATATTGTATAAATGATGACAATTAATTTCCTGATCTAGTGACCCTATATTTATAACTGAAGGAGATCAAAGAAAATTATGATCATGCAATGATCAACTGCTTGTAAAACTAATCAAAATTAATCAATCAAATATTACTATATTCCTAACTTTAGATTAAACAATCATCAACTTGAACTTTAATTTATAAAACTACGTACAGCGGCTGAGGGCGAATTACATTATAAACACCAGTACAATCAGACAATTGATTAATGGCCAAAAAATCTATTAGAAGAACGATTAAATTAATAAATTAATTAATCCCCTGTGTGTTTTAATAAAGAAAAGTATATTATTTGAAGCTTTTAGAGAGGAAGCAGGAAAGAATTGGGGGAGGGCAGAGGCGGTAGGGTTAGGGACAGCGTGGTTTGGTCCAGAGGAGAGTGAGAATGTGCGGTGAAATGGAGGGATCTTGTTTCCTTTGTGATTAAAATATCAAATGTTTCCTATGCACAAAACAAGTTTGTCCAGTGAGGGAAGGTGGTTGAGCGTACACATAAGATGGGCTCATAATCTAGCAGTTACACCTCTTCCACACACACACACACACACATATATATATATATAGACAAACTCCCATATTATATGTTTCCCGTTATACGTTTGAACGTACGCATAGGTTTCACAACTGTGCATGCATGCATGAGTAGATATATCATATATACATATATATAGGTCATCTATATATACAAGAAAGATATACATTGCAATTGTAGACAAGTCGATTCTCAAAACAGTTTGACATGCAATTTCTATGAATTCTATATATATTTTCTCTCTTAAAAGGTTAAAATCCAGTTTTAAAGCCGACTCCCAATGCTAACTAATGGCAACAAATTAAAGTACACGTCACCAGAAATATCAAATGAACCGCAAGGGTTAGCACATGATAAGACCTTGGTCTTGGAATTCGAGCTGTAAATCCCTTGATCGCCATGCCCTCCGGTGTAAAAACTGGCTAGCTACCGACAATTTTTGATCTATGTAAGGAATGTTTTTGGGGGCATCGTACACGGGTGTTGTGGGATTAGTAAAGAAATGAGCAAAGCTAGTCTCGTGACACCCATTCGTTCAAAAAAAAAAAAAAAGAAAGAACATTTTTTAAGGACCGTTTGATATTGTTTTCAAACTATGTGAAAATATTTTTGTTTTCAAAAATGAGATTTTTTTTAGAATTGTGTTGAAATTGTTTTTAAAATTTTATCTTGAAAAACGTGCGAAAATATTTTTAAAAATTTTGAGAACCAAAACAAACAATGTATAGTGTCATAACTCTTCCAAGTTTATGAAAAAAATAACTAGATAAGTATAAAAGAGGATACACAGTAATTCCTTACTTTGAGGAGTACAAAATTGGGTCCAGCTTACCAAAATGAGAAAGAAAAGAGAAGGAACTAAATTAAGATAGAATAAACAAAGATTGGGTTAATAATGGAAATTGTAAGTCTAAAATTCTAAAGAGCACTCCTATTTAACTTAATGTGGTTAAAAATTTGCTAGACAATAGTTCTAAATCTAAAAAGTATACTATATACTAGAATGAAATCTAGTATTTTGTAAGTATAATGGAGTTCTAACCCTATAGGAATGAAAACAATTTTCTAAGTAGTTAACAATTAGAGAGAGACAGAGAGAGGTTAAAGTTTTTTCTTTTTTGGTTATTAATATTGATAATTCCTAAACTTTAGGATCTCTTTTCACGTTGTCCCTAAACTTTAAAACCCACTACTTTACTTTCTAAACTTTTAGTTTTCCTCATTTTGTCCCCTGAATTTTAAAAATCACTATTTTGTTCTTGTTTTAAAGCTCTTTTTTTGTCTCCTATTTTTTGATATTTTGTTCAAATGGAGAGAATTAAGCCTACATGATTTACACATGGGTCACTTGTAAGGGCAAAAATGAGATTTTATCACTTTCAAGTTTTGTTTTTTGTTTACACTCTCATTTAACTTTTTTATCTACTTCATTTAAGAAGAGTCTATATGCACATTTGTTCTTGATATTATTCACTAATATCTTTGCATCTTTAATATGTAACTTATCTTATTTAGTATTCAAATTTAGATATCAGGCAACAATATATACTTTTTAAATGAGTTATGCAATTAAAAATGAGAAAAAATATGCAAACAAACCCTTCCTAAATAAGAGTAAAGATTAAAAAAAGGCGTCAAATGAAAGTTTAAATATGAAACAAAATTTAAGAGTGATAAAATCTCATTTGCTCTTACAGGTGACCTGTGTGTGAATTACGTGACTTAATTCCCTTTATTTAAACTAAAAATTAGAAATTTTAAAAACAAACTGAGAAGTTTTAAAAGTTCAAGGACAAAATGATAATTTTGAAATTCAGGGAGTAAAGTTAAGATTTTTAAAAATTTAAATGATAAAGTGATGATTTTTAAAATATAAGAGGTAAAATAAAAAAAAATCCTAAAGTTGAAGGGTCACAACTATTAATAAGTTTTTTCTGGTGCTTATACACTAGTACTAGTTTCTGTCACTGGTAATAAATAGTAGAAAAGCCCTTATACGGTACTGATGGAGGTGTAGGACTAAATAGAAAGCGTTTTTCATATGTTGATGGTTTGCCAAACTAGTAAATTACTGTGCCAAATTGTGGAGTAGGGAATAACTAAAAACAGACACGAATTCTCTTCTTTCTGCCGAAACGTGTTTATATTATTAATGGTGGGTCTAGGCAGCTTGATCAGCTTGCCATATGCTGATACCGCACTGAGAAAAAAAGTCAAGAAATTTGTGAGGTGATGAACAACCCGATAATCACAATTCAAAAGCACGCCGTAGTGTAATATTTTTACATGGACATGCTGTTACTTTCTTATGGCCTCAAGTAATTTACTTGTATCGTACATTTAAGTGTGATAGAAGAAAAAATATTTGGTGAAAATGGTAAAAAGAATTAAGAAAAAGAAGGTAAAAGAAAATCGCTCAATACAATATTATTTAATGAATATGTTTCTTTAAATTACCATAGAAACATAGTATATGGTAGAAGTAAAGTATGCAAAAACTTTGACTTTAATTTCCATATAGCTTAAATTAATATGCGCGAAAGCTTTAGATGCAAGCAAGCAGCTTCATCAATTTCATGCAAATGGTACATTTAAAACCAATGGTTGAAACTAATTTTGTTTAAAAACATTGTAATATGTAAGAGTTTTATATTGTAACATCTTTTTTTTTTACTATAGTATGTGAAAGCTTTTTACTACTTGTTAACCAACAGCGAAACACTATATAAGTGACGAACTAAAATGCCAGAGTCAGATTGAATAAGAAGCTCGTATAGAAAGCGTGTATTAACATAATCTAGCTCAAATTTGTAGTCACGCCCCTCCCAAACAAAAGTAATAATAAAAACTAATTAGTAGTCATGGCGTCATGATAACTAAAAGATCAACTGTTACTTGCATCCTCTACCAGATAAAAAGGGTGTTACTTGCATCCTTTCTGAACCTATTGAAAAGCTTATCTTATACATCCGGATGCATCACCCTTTTAAAAAAAATATTAATATTTTTTTAATCCAATGTATATGATTAAAATTGCAACATAGATAGTTGGGACTAAATACTTGCTTGGTAAACCAAAAACAAGTTAAATTTTTTGGATCTAGTAATGTAGTGGAAGGTTAGTTAGAAAAAGAACAAACATTAAAATAAAGGGGATATATAGATGTATTAACCTGTTAATTCACATAGAATGTCACAAAATTAACTTTAAAGTTTGTTGATTTATACAAAATAGTGAAAAGTAGAAGAGAAAATTATGAGCATAACTCACTTTCATCCACCAAAAAGTCTAGTTTACAAAAAGGATGGCCCTATTTATAGGACAAAAAATACTATCGGGAAACTAGGCCAAAAACTCACTTTACACAATTAAAAATAATTATATAAATACAAAAGTTAAAAAAAATTAAATAGGAATACGAAATTGAAACTATCCACATAAGATATAAGGAAAAGCAATCAGAATTGGCATACAAAATTCCTGTCTCAACTAATTAAAAAAAAAAACTAAAAAACCAACAAAAAGCCCTTTGAAGGCCTAAAAAATTTAAATTTGACCCAAAAAAAATGGCAAAGCAACGGATCTTTCCCATCAAAATAAAAATAATTTCCATCCAAATCCGAGGTCGTTACAGGACTTTCTGAAACCCAAAAGATTGCTCTATATGACCTTAGGGTGATCCAAACGCATCATAAAGATTAGAACCTCCAGCATTGCATTACCTAATAATAAACCTATTAATTTATTAAACAAAAAAATTCTATGGTAAGGTATTGAAAAGGTATCCTGCCAATAGCGATTATATTTAAACCATATGAATTTTGTTACACTTTATCTAGTCATCCTTATTAATATTAACATATATGTATAAGTCGGTTTTTACGTAATAATATATATATATATATATATATCGGTTGATTCTTATACAATCTATCTTAGATATTTATAGCCAAAGAATCTATCTTGACGAAGCACTATTGTTTCCCACAAATAATACTAGTAATTATTATAAACTGGTTTTTGAACGACGATAAGATACACATGATAACTTTAATACCCACATATTATAAAAAAAGGAAATCAACTTTCTTGTATAATAATTGTTTATTTGCACCAAAACCATGGTAAATCTAAGCATAATCTATAGGTAATTTAACACCTCATGCAGTATACATAGAGTTCATATACCTCACTATTATATTCAAAAATAAATAAATAAATACCCCAATGATCGCTAATCCTTTTTTTTTTTTTTTTTTTGAGAGTGTTGTAGTAGGATCCTACCTTTAAAAAAATATTAAAAAGGAAAAAAAAAAAGAACTAAAAAAGGTAGTCATGTTTTCATTGGTGGGCTATGCAATGTAGGTAAGGGTAAAAACATGGGTGTGATGGTGGAGTAAATTTTGGTTTCCCGTGAAGAGGGGGGTTATGGCATGGACTATTGCGCGTGCTAATATGTACTCCCCTGTGGGGCGGTGAGCTTATAAATATTTCACATTTTTGCAATCACACCCCCATGAACTCCCCCCTCCATTTGTCAAAAAGTGTGGGACACTAACGCAGAGGATATTTGCTTGCACACTTCTCTTCTAGAGAGAGAGAGATGGAGATAGAGAATGAATTGAAGCTATCAAAATTCAAGAGGATTTGTGTGTTTTGTGGGAGTAGTCCCGGGAAGAAGAATAGTTATAAGGAGGCTGCTATTGAGCTTGGCAAGGAATTGGTAACGCCTTTCTTTTATCAATTACTCTGTTTTTTTTTTTAATTTTTTTTTTGGGCTTCTTTACTATAAATTTCCTTCTTTTTTTGGGGGGGTTTCCTCTACTTTCTCTGGTTCATTCCTTTCAAACTCTACCATGTTTGAACCTCCATGATTATACAAACTGGCTTTTTTTTTTCCCACCTTATGAAGTTTTCTTTGGATCAACTCATATCATGCCAAATAGGAAGCTGAAGAGCAACGTTCTTTGTATAAAGCCTCCTCTTTTTTTTTTTTTTTCCTCTGTTTCTGAAACTTTGAAATTTCATTTGATTTTTTGTTGTCTCTT
This sequence comes from Artocarpus hirsutus, assembly GCA_946598075.1. NCBI lineage: Eukaryota > Viridiplantae > Streptophyta > Magnoliopsida > Rosales > Moraceae > Artocarpus > Artocarpus hirsutus. The sequence goes on along the minus strand of CAMOHE010053210.1, from coordinate 53,340 downwards.
TCATCAAATGCCCTTTGTTGGGCGTCTCTCTGAATTGGGTTCTTCTTCATGTAAGAAATTGTGAAGTTTCTAACTCATTTTAACCTTCTCTTTTTCTGGGTTTTTTGGTTTTCATAAGGTTGCAAGAAATATTGATCTGGTTTATGGAGGAGGGAGTGTGGGTCTTATGGGTTTGATTTCACAAGCTGTTTATGATGGTGGTCGCCATGTCATTGGGTGAGCTAATATCTTTTTCTTTTTTCCCCATAATTTCTCAGAAAAAAAAAAAAAAAACTCTTTTTAATGTGATTCTGGCTATTCATTCTTTCTTCTCAACTAATTTTTGTCATGTTATTGTCTGTAGAGTTATTCCCAAGACACTCATGCCTAGAGAGGTATGTAACGTTCTCACTACTGTTGTATTACTTTCTTTAACAAATTATTACTATCTGTAACAAATTAAAATTGAAAATGACTGAACAACTAGAGGGAAAGTAATAGAAGAACATTATCTACTTTCCCTTTTTTTGGTTTTCAAGTCTTCTTTTTTATCTTGTGGTAGCTGTGTGTACAAGAAGTTCTACCTCACTTTTGTTATCTTAAACCTAAGGATTACATGCTTGTCTAACATGAACAGTTTTGATTGGTCCTCAAATTTTCATGTATTTGTTTTCACAAAAAAGGGATTTGAGCAACTCACTCACCTCTCAATCTGATTCCCACTGTTCACCATTTTGTCCCCCTCTCTCTCTCTCTCTCTCTATGTTCCCCTTTGTTTTATTTTTACATCTCAAACTCATGAAAACCAAAATATCAGCGTTTTAGTGCATGTAATAAATTTTTTTTTTTTTTTTTTTTTTTTTTTGTGTTTTTCCCCACTTCTTTCCCCTGTTTTTTTACCTCTTCTTTTTGTTCTCAAGTGGCAAGTGTTATCCCCTCGCAAGTTGTTGCCATTTTATTTTGACATCTGGTCGAGCCCACCACTCTTCATTTCTTCTCTCTCTCTCTCTCTCTCTCTATTTTACCTTTATTTTTTTAGAATTTTATGGTAGTGTGTGAAAAAAAAAATCTATTAGTAAGATATATTTTTAAACTATAAGATCACATTAATGAGATATATTTTACCTCTAATTAACAATAGTATCAGATCATACCAATAAGACACAATCTAAATCATCATATCACATCTCGTTTAAAAGAAAAATCCGATAATTCTCTTTTTCAAATTTTATCCAAGGCATTCTTTCTCTTTTTCTTTTCAGGCATTTTCTCTATCCTCTATATACACATACTCATGCATGCATATGTAGTAATTTTTCCCTGGGTTAGAAAACAATTATACTATACTTTAATACTGTTTGATAAATGCTCTAGCATAAAAGTGCCATATTTTGGTGTATATTTGTATGTTGTTTGTTATATAAAAAATATGTATATTGTTTGTCATTTCTGTTTGTGTTTTTGGACTGATGATTTGGGATTTTGCTGAGTCTTCAGATAACTGGAGAAACAGTAGGGGAGGTGAAGGCAGTAGCAGACATGCACCAAAGGAAGGCAGAGATGGCTAGGCAGTCTGACGCTTTTATTGCCTTACCAGGTTTGTAAATTCTATCACAGCCTCATTTCCTAGCTTTTCAACTCCCAATATTTGACCCTACTTTTATATAATTTCATTTATCACCACACCATATTCTTACAAATATATATATATATATATATATTTATGTATAATATGTACCAATTGAGAAGATAAAAAGGAAAGATTGGCATTAATATTAAAGTAAGTACCCTTTGAATTTTGCAAGTACTTTATTGTGGTAGGAGGGGTGGGGGCAAATATGGAATTTAGAGGAAGTTTCTTAATTCTCTTTTTGCTATAAAGGGCCTTCTTTACCACCTCATAAAAAAGAAAAAAAAAAGGAAAAAAATCCTCTCTTTGGAGAGAAACAGGTTTAAGGTTTTCAAATAGGAACTAGCTTCGAAAAGTAAACCATGTATGTTGACAACTGACATACCATGTTGTGCACTTAAAAAGTTGTACAAACCAATACAAAAGTGTGCCTTGCTAATACATTTTTGTACTCAAAAAGAAAATTCTCTTTGGAGAATATTCTCCAAGATGTTTATATTGTCAAGATACCTGCTTAAAGGGTCCCCCTTGGCCCCGGCCCCCCTTTATCTAGATGGTCTAATGGTGCTTTCAAACAACTCTTTATGATTTGAAAGAGGAGTTTTAAGCTTGAATTCACAGAGATAATAACTTTGATGTCTTGTTTTATACCTTAGAAAATGCACGTTTAGCAGGAAACTTACCTAACAAAAAAGGTAAAAGCAAACAAGAACAAAGACAAAGGTCCTGTGAATATTTCCACCATGGAATTTCATATTAGTAAATTAATTAGTCAGAAAACTGTTGAAGTTTCCACATTTGGGGTTTAAGCAGACTAGTGAGAAGTACTATTTGTATTTGTAACTTAAACAATGACAGAGATATATATGCATATATATTTTTTATCTTTTTGGGTTGAGTGGCAATGACATATTTTCATGATGTTAGACCTAAATGGACCCCAAATGGGCTAAAAGGCCCATAATAATAATAATAATAATGGCAATAATAGGACAGAAACCACTTAAACTTTTCTGACTTCTCATTATCGTCAGCCTCTGATGCTGACAACCGGGTTTCTGGGGTTCTCCTGCTTGGGCTTGTGTGATTAAAATACTGCTTTCTCTCTATGATTATTCCCTCAGCCTGTGGCCTCACTCTGCTATCTAATCCATTCACTTATGTTAGGAAAAGAAAAATGAAAGTATTTGAAATTGTTATCCTTTTATTCCCCTTTAGGGGAGGGGGAGATTTTTATATTAGGAATCAAAAAAGTAACTTATCAGTAGGTATTTATCTTTCAGTAATTAAATTTATAAAAAAAAATAATTTTAATTAGATTTAAAAAATAATAATAAAGCCTTATTGGTAGAATTCTACACAGTAGAAGGGCTTTTTTTTTTTAAAGAAAAAAAAAATCTTTTTAGCTTGTACTCTTCCTTTTCCTAAATGAGCCGTTTATATGTTCTTGCGGTGTTTAGTTTATTATGATTAAAATTTTTGGTTTCAAAACTATAACACATGACAACTGTTAAGGTGTTGAGCTCTCTTACCGGAGCTTGACGGGCATTTCGAACATATTGTCGGAGAGGCTGTTCGGGGAGTGCCTCCAGCAAGGGGAGCGCGTCCCCCAAGAGTCAAACCAATTTCCTCTTGAATAAGAGGATCTTAGGGCTCCTAGGGGACGCACCTCCTCATATAAATGAGGGGGACAAAACTACAGGGCCACCCTGGCGCTAGAAGGAGGACACCTCGGACAATATGTAAGGGGGTCCACTATGGACCTAACTCAGGGTCGAGTACCTCAATCGAACGTGAACGTATTACCGGGGAGGCTACTTGGGGAGCCTCCACGTGAATTTGCCTCCCGTAGGAAGAGCGCGTCTCCCAGTAGTCGAACTCGTTTACTCTTGAATAAGAGGGTCTTAGGGCCTATCTTAGGTACTAATCTAGCTAATAATTGAATTGGTATATGGGATAGGTCCTAAGACACTCTTATTCAAAAGGAAACAGGTTCGACTCTTGAGGGACGCACTCCTCTAGCAAATCCACGTGGAGGCTCCTCGGGCAGCCTCCTTAGCAATACGTTCGAGGTGCCCGTTAGGCTCCGGTCAAAGAACTCAATATCTCAACAATAGCTTTATTCTATAACAATTTTTTTGCTTTTTACTATAACTAGCTTTTCATTTTAATTTGTTAAAACTGACTCCGTTCTAACTAGCGCATGGGTTTTCCTAACATTCCAAACCCATGCTATATATTTTTAAATCAGCAATTTAGGCCCAAATTTGTTAATAAAAAGACCTTTCCACCAAGTAGGGACCCAACAAACTTTAAGAAGTTTACCAGATTTGGGTCAAGAGTCAATATATGGGCCCAGTTTCTTGTTGGGCTCGAACTAACTCATAGGCGTAATTTGTGGAAAACAGAAAAGCCTTAGCCCAAAAACTCTACATTGGGTTGTGATCGGCCTTGAACAGATTATGGGCTAGACTCCACTTCCAATCTTTAAATGTTTCGGCTATATGATTGAAGCCTTTTCTGCTAATCAAGAGATGGAAGACAGTAATGCATTGCTGAAGGCTTTGTTCAACCAAAAAAAAAAAAAGCATAAATTTTTTATTTTCTGCATCAAATTTTAATGGGACTTTTCAAGTACTATCCTTGTATACCATATATATATATATATATATATATATATGTACTTACACATATACATATATTGAGAGATTTACAAGTTTTACATCTTTTTGTATGAAGGTGGTTATGGGACTCTTGAGGAGCTTCTTGAAGTCATAACTTGGGCACAACTTGGCATCCATGACAAACCGGTAATGCAATTGTCTAAGGGATTTTTTTCCGTCCCTTTTCTAGTTATAGATTCACCATTTAAGCCAATACCTTCTTGCATGGACAAATTATGTCATTAAGATGGTGTAGAAGAGGACTCTTTAAAAGACAAATACCCAACATTTTTTTATTATTATTATTTTGATGATATTTCAGGTGGGGTTATTGAATGTGGATGGATACTACAACTCTTTGTTGTCGTTTATTGACAAAGCAGTGGAGGAAGGCTTCATTTGCCCAAGTGCACGCCATATCATTGTCTCTTCTCCTTCTCCCAAGGAGCTAGTCAAGAAGTTGGAGGTAATTATTAGTGTTCTTCCAATTAACTAATTTTTTTTACTATTAGTAACTCTTTTATTATTGTTATTATTATTATTATTATTATTATTTTGGATTTCACAAAAAAAGGCTGAACTTTATTAATCTTTGCAAATTTCAAAATTTTTTAGGAGTATTTTCCACGTCATGAAAGAGTTGCTCCAAAGCTAAGCTGGGAAATTGAACAGTTAGGATACTCCCCAAAACTGGACATCTCAAGGTGAAAAGACCAAAATCACATTGTCGGGCAGGCAACAAAGAGAAAAGTGCCCATTGGTGTGATGGTGAAATGGACTAATTTTTAGGTGACTAAACCATTGTTGAAGTGGAAAATTGCTTTTTCTTTTTTTGTCCTTTTGTTGCCCACTTCTGTTAGTGTAAACTTAAGAAAAGGTTGACTCTCTAAAAGTTTGTAGATTTGATTCCCTCCGTTTTTTTTTTTTTTTGCATAGTTGGTTCTCTAGTGCTCACTTTGGTTTCCAAGAAGTCAATAAGAAGGAAAAAAAAAAAAAAAAAAAGAAGAAGAAAGAACAAGTTAATTATTACCATGATTTGTGCTGAGATTGTTGTTAAGAATTTTTTTTTTTTTTCTCCTTTCATAATCCTCACTTGTTGGCAATGATTGAGAGCATCAACTTATTAAGCCTATCAAATCAAGTTGATGAAATTATTGATATTGGTAAGGTCAATTAATTTCTCAACTCTGAAGTATTCAGCTGACAAAATCTAGAAGTTGACACTACTTGCTTTATTAAAACTACTGTGAACTATAGAGGTGTTCAAGTAATATTCACATGATTTCAAATCACTGTGGCTCCTTAGTTATTGCACAAAAGTCCATATTCTCCTTGGCCAACATAGCAAGAAAGAGCATTAAAAAATAATAAGAAACAGATAGATTTACTTGGAATATTTGTAATTGTAAATTGCTACCAAGATTCTAATTAGCATAAAAAATTAACTTGCTATCTTATTGCCTTAGCTAGTTAAGCTTGCCTATTTTGGGCTTTAAAACTCCAAACTTGATCACCTCACTGCTCATGACTTGAAAACCAAAAAAAAAAAAAAAAAAAAAAAAACTAATAATTGACCCAAATCTAAGAATATTAAAGGGTGTCTGGTAAATCGGTTGGAACTAAAAATTTTAATTTAAAAATTATAATATATAAAAGCATTATATTATGACAATATGTAGTTGCTGAAAGATTTACGTTGTAGTTGGTTGGAATTAATTAATCCCAACCAATTTATCAAACATCATATTGTTGGATTAAAATCCAATATATGGGCTAATATATTGAATAAATATGAATTAAAGGCTATCAGATAAGGTTGCCCAATTAAAAGTGATCAATTTAAGTTTTGGGCTTTTAATGCATCATTAAGTGTGTGCCTGAAACACCCGTTATTTTAACGGGTATGATTTTTTGTAAAATCATAAGAATAAAATGTCACTTTAGCATTTTTACTAAGTCTCCGTAGTAAATATTTTAAATATACCTATCACTTATTTCTATCAACCTGGTCCCGCTACATTAATGCTCAATTAAATAGCATCCTTATCATTTGGAGACATAGAATTAATTCACCTCAACTACCAGGAGACATCGATATGTTTTCTCAACTACCTTTTTAATGCCTCCTTCATCTTCTTCTACAACATACCCCATTTGTCTCC
>CAMOHE010053210.1:3838-46886 GCA_946598075.1 Artocarpus hirsutus | reverse complement strand
CTACATTAAACTGTGATTTATTTATTTGATTATGTTTTTATTTTAATTTGAGAGTTTTATTTAAGTCCCGGGCAAATTACTTTAATGATTTATATTTATTTTCTAATCTCTATTTTATTTAATAAAAACTGTTAACCCCCACTTAGGGGCGTTACATCATTAAGTGTGTGCCTCCTATGTGTAGAGACCAAAAGGGTAATTACTAATTTATGATGGGCTAAATTGGTAATCAAGGATAATTGTTAGGATTTAGCAATTATATAAAGAGGTTGTAGTCCCCAAGTCAGAACGTACATTATTTTTCTGTTCCCCATCTACAGAGAGATTACAAAGCATTCTGTGAAGGAGGATTTACGTACTAGACTTGGAAGATCCTCAACCAAAAAACTCAAGAATCACATTCTATCAATGGATTCAGGTTAGCTTCTATATCTTATTAATATTCTTGATGATTTGACATGAATGATCATGGGTGATGATGGTTTTCATCACAGTTTTGTTCTAACAAGTGGTATCAGAGCCTCTTCATGTTAAATCATTGGGAATCAATAATTTTTTTTTATATGTGATTCTTATTAAAGATTCTCAAATTTAACAATCTATGGTTTTATAAAATTGTTGAATTTGAGAATAATTATCTAAAATTTTGGTTGAATCATTCTAAGAATACGCTATTTAGTATTCGGTATTCATATTAATATACGCACGCATATGTATATAGATATGGTTGAATTAATTATTCATTGGATTCGATTTATAAAGAATTTTTTTTATTTTTATTTTTTTCTATTTTTTGGATTCAGTTTTGTATATTAGATATATGCGTATGTGTGTTTGTTGAAGGGAAGACCGACGGCATCCTTACTGTCGCCGGCGAAGGACTCCATGCGCGGCTGTGAGGCTGCACCGGAAAGACAGTGCCGTGGCCTCTGGCCACGGCGAAGCTGTGAGAGCGGCGGCCATAAGCCGCCACGTGAAGGAATTAAAAAAAAAAAAAAGGGATGAAGGGGGACCTTGGCCGACGGCTTGCGTTGTGTCCGCCGGCGTCGGCCCCTTCTGGCAGCATCCACTAGGACGCCAGCCGAAGGAAGAGCCGCTGCCAGGGTGACTGACGGCCGTTAGGTCACCTGCATCTCCCATGGCGTCGATAGTCTCTTGGGAATATTTCTGGGCTTTGGCCCAGAACAATTGAGCCACATACACAGGCCCTTTTGGGCCTGTGACCAGCCATACACCCAGGGGTTCACCCCTGGGTGACTAGAATGTTTATAAAAAAAAAAAAAAATTACACGGGCTGGTTAGGCCCGTGACTGGATCAGTGGGAAAGACACACGAGCTGGGCCCGTGACAAGCAAGGTCACCAGGGGCTGACCCCTGGGTGACCCGAAATTAAAAAAAAAAAAGGAGGATGTCATGGGCCTAGGCCCATGACACAAAGATGAAAATAAAGGGAGGCTGGTTTAGGATCCGGGTTGGGTCCTCTCGACCTGGTCCAGCTCCGACCCAGTCAAGTTAACTTTAACTGTTGACTTTGACCAAAATTTTTATTTTATTTTTATTTTTAATTTTGGTCATTTTTGGTACAATTCTAAATTCAAATATTGGTATTTTATATATATTTTGAGATGAATTAATTGAAGCAACATGTCACCAAAGTGGCCTCTCTTGTGGAAATTATTTTGTTTTGGAATATAAACAGATGTGTTCATGCAACTTATGTAAATTTTGACCGGCCCAAAGGAAGGCAATATTTGACAGAATTGCATGTACACCTGTAGTAATAAACATGTGATGATTGTTCGGTTTTACATGTGAATAATAAATCGGCCCAAAGGAAGATTTTTTATTTGACATGTTCTTATTGTCAGTGTTTGATTACTACACCAAGATATCACTTACAAGTTAATATTTCTGTCCAAAGACTAAATATTAATGGAGTGCCCGATATCTTGAGATGTGTTACCTTTATTTGGATTTATTATTGTTATTATGGATTCTTATATGAGCTTGTTTTGGGTTTGTTTGTTTTGTTCTCTGTTTCAGCTACTAGTTTTGCCTCTAATATTACTGCCAACATCAATTCAACTCCTATGCTGAATGGTAGCAACTTCAAATCATGGCAAGAGAACCTCTTAATAGTTCTCGGAGTCATGGATCTCGACCTTGCGTTAAGGGTTCCTTCTCCTGCACCTCTTACAGATAAAAGTTCTTCTGATCAAAAGAAGGACATGGAAAGGTGGGAGAAGTCAAATCGCATGTGTATGATGATCATGAAGAAGGCCATTCCAGAAGTATTCAGGGGCACTATATCGAAAATGATAAAGACAGCCAAAAAGTTCCTTGAGGACATTGAGAAGAGATTTGCCAAAAATGAAAAGGCTGAAACAAGTACACTTTTGGCAAACCTTATCTCAATGAGATACAGAGGTAAAGGGAACATTAGGGAGTACATCATGGAAATGTCTCATATTGCTTCAAAATTGAGAGCACTTAAGCTTGACCTTTCTGAGGACTTGCTAGTGCATTTGGTTCTTATATCTCTTCCTGCACAATTTAGTCAGTTCAAGGTGAGCTATAACTGCCAAAAGGAGACTTGGTCTCTTAATGAGCTCATCTCACATTGTGTGCAAGAAAAGGAAAGGCTGAAGCAGGAAAAGACAGAGAGTGCTCACTTGGCTAGTACTTCCAAGGACAAAGGGAAGAAAAGGAAGAACGAAAAGGAAGCTGCAGTTACAGCACCTCAAAAGAAACAACAAAAGAGATCGGTTGATCTGGAAGGCACGGGTTGTTTCTTCTGTGGAGCTGCAGGGCATAAGAAGAAGCATTGCACCAATTATCACACTTGGCATGCCAAAAAAGGTATGCTTCTTAATTTGGTTTGTTTTGAGGTTAATTTAACTTCGGTACCTGAACACACTTGGTGGATGGATTCTGGTGCAACCACTCATATCAGTGTGTCTATGCAGGGATGCCTGAGATGCTGAAAGCCAAATGATGGTGAAAGATACATCTACGTAGGCGATGACAAGAAAGTTGAAGTAGAAGCAATGGGAAAATCTAGATTATTGTTAAAGACTGGATTTTATTTGGATCTTGATGAAACATTTATTGTACCGTCTTTTAGACGAAATTTAATTTCTATTGCTGCTTTGGACAAATCTGGTTATACTTGTTCATTTGGAAATGAAAAATTTAGTTTGTTTCATGATTCAAAATTAGTTGGTTCTAGTTCTTTATCAGTTACGATAATCTTTATTTACTTGATACAATTGCCTCATTTAATGAATCCCTACAATTAAGTACACGAGGTATAAAGAGAAAATTAACCAATGAGAATTCAGCTACGTTATGGCACAAGAGATTGGGTCATATCTCCAAAAGGAGAATAGAAAGACTTATGTCAGACGAAATTCTCGACCCCTTAGATTTTACTGATTTTGATATTTATGTTAACTGTATTAAGGGGAAACAAACCAATAAAAAGAGATTTGAAGCCAACAGGACTTTGGACGTCTTAGAACTTATACATACAGATATTTGTGGGCCATTCCCTACAGCTTCTTGGAATGGTCAATAATATTTTATAACGTTCATAAACGATTTTTTCAGATATGGCTATATATATCTCATTCATGAAAAGTCACAGTCGTTGGATGTGTTCAAAAATTATAAGGCTGAAGTTGAAAACCAACTTAGCAAAAGGATTAAAATCGTCAGATCTAACCGTGGTGGTGAATACTATGGTAGATATGACGGTTCAGGTGAACAACGTTCAGGACCGTTCGCTAAGTTCCTAGAGGAAAGCGGTATTGTTCCACAGTACACTATGCCGGGTTCGCCCACTATGAATGGTGTTGCTGAAAGACGAAACAAGACGCTTAAGGACATGGTGAGGAGTATGATTTCTCATTCTACCTTACCAGAATTGCTCTAGGGAGAAGCGCTTAAAACTGCAGCATATATCCTTAATAGGGTTCCAACTAAGGCAACTGTCAAAACCCCTTACGAACTTTGGACGGGTAAGAAGCCTAGTCTAAAGCATCTGCATGTTTGGGGATGTCCAGCTGAGGTAAGGCCTTATAGGCCTAATGAAAAGAAACTGGACTCAAGGACAGTTAGTTGTTATTTCATTGGATACTCTGAAAGATCTAGGAGGTACAAGTTTTATGATCCCACAACTAAGTCGATTTTTGAGACGGGAAATGCCCGGTTCTTTGAGGATGTCGAGTTTGTACAGGGAGATATGGTTAGGGACTTTGTCTTTGAAGAGGAATATGTTGATATTCTCACAGCTGTTATTGACATTGATCAGGTTACTAATCTTAACATTGTTCAAGAAGCAGACCCAAATCAAGACAATGTCGAATAACCTCCCATTTCAGAAATTATTCCAAAAGAACAAACTCAACCACCTCAAGAACATATGCCATTAAGGAGATCGACTAGAGAAAGGAGAAGAGCGGTGCCAGATGATTACATCGTATTTCTCCAAGAACATGAGTATGACATTGGTGTGGTGGAAGATGATCCTATCAACTTCCATCAAGCCATGGAAAGTTCTAGATCTCAAGAGTGGATCGATGCCATGAATGAAGAAATAAAGTCTATGAAGGACAATGACGTTTGGGATCTTGTCCCATTGCCTGAAGGTGCGAAACCCATTAGTTGCAAATGGATATTTAAGACCAAAAGGGATTTGAAAGGCAATGTGGAGAGATATAAGGCTCGTCTTGTCGCTAAAGGCTTTACACAGAAAGAAGGCATCGACTATAAAGAGACTTTCTCTTCGATTTCTTCGAAAGACTCTTTCAGGATTATAATGGCATTAGTGGCACATTTTGATCCTGAGCTCCATCAAATGAATGTTAAGACTGCGTTTCTCAATGGCGACATTGATGAAACAATCTATATGGTGCAACCAAAAAAAAAAAACATTGTGTCGAGAGATGCAAAGAAGATGGTTTGCAAATTAAAGAAATCCATCTATGGGCTTTAGCAAGCTTCTCGTCAGTGGTATTATAAATTTCATCAGGTTATCTCGTTCGATTTTGAGATGAATTTGGTCGATGATTGTATATACTACAAGTTTAGTGGGAGCAAGTATATTTTTCTGGTTTAGTGGGAGCAAGTATATTTTTCTGGTTTTATATGTCGATGACATTTTGCTTGCCAACAACGATTTAGGCTTATTGCACGAAACCAAGAGATTTCTATCAAAGAAGTTTGAGATGAAGGATCTTGGTGACGCCTCTTTTGTGCTGGGTATACAGATACACCGAGATCACTCTCGGGGTATTTTAGGATTATCACAAAAGGGTTATATCGAAAAGGTTCTCAAAAGATATGAAATGCAGGATTGTAAACCAGGTGATACCCCTGTGGCTAAGGGAGACAAGTTTAGTCTCAATCAGTGCCCTAAGAATGATTTTGAGGTCAAGAAAATGCAGAAGATTCCTTATGCATCAGCAGTAGGGAGTCTGATGTATGCTCAGGTTTGTACGCGACCGGATATTGCGTATGTTACAGGGATGTTTGGCATGTACTTAAGCAATCCTAGAAAGGATCACTGGGTAGCAGCCAAACGAGTCTTGAGGTATTTATAGAGAACAAAGGACTACATGCTCACGTATTGGAGGTCAGAACAGCTTGAGGTCATTGGGTATACTGACTCCGATTATGCTGGATGCTAAGATAGTATGAAATCTACGTCGGGCTATGTCTACCTTCTGGCTGGAGGTGCTGTCTCTTGGAAGAGTGCTAAACAGTCTCTTATAGCATCTTCTACGATGGCGGCAGAGTTCATAGCATGTTATGAGGCATCCAATCATGGAACATGGCTGCAAAATTTTGTCACAGGGCTGCGCATAGTGAACAGTATTCAAAGGCCACTCAAGTTATTTTGTGACAATAAGTCAGCAGTTTTATATTCTAACAACAACAAGAGCTTGACAAAGTCAAAGCATATAAAGATCAAGTTCCTGGTTGTGAAAGAAAGAGTTCAGAGTGGACAGTTGTCTATAGAGCACATCGGCACAAACTCTATGGTTGTGGATCCGCTTACTAAAGGATTGCCACCTAAAATGTTTCATGAGCACACTACTCGTATGGGTGTCATATCATTTTAGGATATTCAGTTTTAGTGGGAGTTTGTAATTTTAAATGCTCTTTTGATATAGACATTTTCAGTTATTTTAGTTTATGAATATTTTAAGGTTATTTTCTGCAAAAATAAAGTTTCAGTTTATTCACGCTCTGATTTTGGTATGGTTTGATCTCACTAAGTTTTTCAGGTGGACCAGTTGAAAATAGGCATGTTATGATCACATTGCATGAAATTTCCATGCCACACATCCATGCTTGATCTTGTCGTTAGTTGTATTGGTATATGTGATCATTGATGGGTCTAGTTACGACATATGTAATGAAGGTCGCTTTGGTCCTATATTAATATGGTTAATGGACAAGATTGTTGAGATGCATGAGGTTCTGATAGCAAAATTCATGAGCTCATAAGGTATAATTCATATTTGTAAAGTTTCATATATAGCCCAAGTGGGAGATTGTTAGATCAAAATCCAATATATGGGCTAATATATTGAATAAATATGAATTAAAGGCTATCAGATAAGGTTGCCCAATTAAAAGTGATCAAATTGGGTTTTGGGCTTTTAATGCATCATTAAGTGTGGGCCTCCTATGTGTAGAGACCAAAAGGGTAATTACTAATTTTATGATGGGCTAAATTGGCAATTAAGGACAATTGCTTGGGTTTAGCAATTATATAAAGGGGTTGTGGCCTCAAGTCAGTACGTATATTATTTTTCTGTTCCCCATCGACAGAGAGATTACAGAGCATTCTGTGAAGGAGGATTTACGTACCAGACTTGAAAGATCCTCAACCAAAAGATTCAAGAATCACATTCAATCAATGGATTCAGGTTAGCTTCCGCATCTTATTAATATTCTTGATGATTTGATATGAATGATCCTGGGTGATGATGGTTTTCATCACAATTCTGTTCTAACAAATACTAGTTAAAATGCAATGCATAATACACCAGAAATATATGTAATCACCGCTTCTTGATTGCGGCGAATGGAGTAGAGATTTTGCAACTTGATTTGCTCCTCAAATCCAGTGAAGATTCTAGTATAAGTAGTAGTTGCATGCTTGTAATGTGGTCTCATGATGGTTCATTGGTATATGTGGGATGGAATGTGTCTTCTTGAACTTATCCTTCATCTTTTCACAATGAACTTTTGACCAAGCATAGTCAACGCAAGACAAAAATTTTTGCGACCGTCGAACACGTAAGAATATGCATTTTATTAGGTTAAATTAGGACTGTACAAAAACCACCCGCACCTATCAACCGTTTGCGCCCGCGCTCGCTCATCTCGAAAAAAAGTAAGTTTACGTTAATAACACACTGGAGGGTGGGTTCAACTCGCCCACCAATATATTCAGGTGAACGGGTTTGGTTTTAAGTTTTTGAGGACGGGTTCAACCCAAACCCATCCGCCTATATATTAAAAAAAAAACCTAAAACTATCTTTAAAACTATCTTTTCATTTGTAGTATTCTATTATTATATTAGAACACTTGACTTTGTTCATCATTTCATTTGTAGTATTCTATTATTTTCAAACCCAGTGAATAGGCTTTAATCTTTATGGACTCTTGACTTTATTCATCACCTCATCTATAGTTGATGTTTCTTGTTGCAATGAATGATTATATTTCTTAATTTGTACTTTTGAATATGGTCACTGTCTTTAGCATCAAACTTACTTGTTGTTGGGAATGTTTTATGTATTATCATCTTATATTTTCTACAAATTTTCTTCACTTTAAAAAAAAAGTCCAAAAAATTACATTGGGTAATAGCATAAGTCTAAACCGCGTCAACCCGCCCGCACCCACCCGCAATCACCGAAAACCAAACCGAAACCACCCGCCATGTAGTGGGCGGTTTACGAGTTGGTTAATTGCCAACCCGCCATCCAAAAATACGAAACCTCACCATCCTAAAAACCACCAAATTGCCCGCCATTCACCCCTAAGTTAAAAGCTATAATTTTGTCTTTTTATTGTTGTTAAAATCCCTGAATCAATAAATTTGTCTATTAAATAATTATTTTTAATTAATTTGTAAAAAATAGCTTAAGTATGTATTTTTAGTAAGTTTTATGTGTTTTAAATTATTTTAGCTTTAAAATAGATATTTTATAATTTTTATAAAATATTAAGTTTGTAAAATAATTAATTACCTATCTTTAGAATTGAAAATAAATGCAAAAGTGGGGCAAAATAGTAAAGTAACATCAAAACGGATCTCAAAAATGCAGAATTTATCAAACGTTTATCTCTTCCTCTTTGCTCACAAAATGTACGTTTCTGTGAAACCGGTTAATCTAGCCATACGAATTTCACCGCTCGTTTTCCTAATAGATTCTGGATGCTGCACACCACGCGTCAGAAGCCCTGCTCTCTCCCTACACGCGTCGTATAATACACGATCCTCGCAGAGGTGGGCCCAGCGCAACAGACACCATCCTCGCTTCTCTGGTGCGCAAGGAGCGTGTTACACGCAACTCCTCAGTCCTGTGCACGTCTCTTTCACGCGGACCGTTGCACTCGTCTAAAGGCCACTCTCAGGCTTCCACCTGCAAAAGTCATCTATTGGCCCCACTAGTTCCCCAGTTGTTTGATCCTTTGCACCAGCTTCACATGAGCTCACTTTATCACCAAATCTCCACGGGACATGTGTCCGACCTTCCAACACCCATTTCAATTACCTCAGACGCAATCTTAACCGTTGCTTTTGTATAATTTTTTTTCTTTCCTCCTACGCGTCACATGGGATTACATCGGGATGCACGGCCACCTATAAAAAAGGCTAAAGATCCTTTTTTTAACTAAAGCCTATAGGTTAACCGGTTAAGGGCAAATACAGGTGACATGTTATTCCTCTTACCCTTGGGATAATACTCAGCATAGAAAGAGATCTGAAGGGCTAAAGAAGTTTAGCAAAAACTTTTATTTAGATGGGTGAAAGTATATCTTTATATTTTTATATGATATCTAAGATATTTTATTTTATTAAACACTATCATATAACCATTTAACACTTTCAAAACTACAATTTACTACATATACATACAGTTGTTTTGTATCATAGACGTCTTTCCTTTCGGCGCATCTGAGCATTGTCAAACTGGGCCCGATGCGTGGTTCAAGAGTCAAAGCCTAAGACTCATGCATAAATTATTATCAATGAGACAATTAATCTGTTACGTTTATTGAATTAAAATATGACTTTAATTTATAAAAATTTTATAATTGTTATATCATTAAAATTATTTATATGTAATTATATAGTGTAATATATAATATCAGTAAAATAATAATTATATTATTAAAGATATTTTTAAAATATTTTAAACATTAGGTTAGATTTTAATTTTATAAGAATAATTTAAACACCTATTATAATTTTTTCTATATTCTTTCCCCCTATGTCAGCCGGCCGTTCTTTTCTTTTTCTTTTTCTTTTTTCACTTTCAATGACATATAACTTTTTTTTGGTCAAGATCCATCTCCTAGAAATCCGTAAAGTTCTATGGTCCACGTTTTACTTTTTGTGTTCTGTGGAGTGCAAAAACATTTCCCCAGCCCAGCTGCCTAATTATTTTCTTAGTCCTGATTATTGTGAGAAGAAATATCAACGGATTTCCAAGAACAACCTCTCATAGTCCACAATATTAAACTATTGTTACTTGACTTCTAGTATAATTAGAAGAAAAAACTAATAATTAGTTTCGATAATTTGAACCTTACATTCTAATTTTCGGTTAGGTATGCACTTACGTTTGTTGTATATAATTTTCAACTTGAAACCTTCAAATGCATTATTTAGTATGAGTTATTTCTCGGCAATGGAAAATATTGGTCAAAGAGCGGATTATAAAAAAAAAAAAAAGAAGAAGAGACGTGCTGCCAAATATCAAAATTAGATATTCCTTAGGCCAAGTAAATTGATGTACTTGTTATCAACATAAAATGTGAAATCGTAAAATATAAACCATAAAATTGTAAGTTTACCCTGTTAATTATACATATACACACATCCCTTAATGGGCACAAAACAAGTTTATTTTTGAATATTCAAAAAACTTAAAACACCTTACCCAAAAGGTATGGACATATATAGACATATATATATATATATATAATATATATATATATATATCTATGGGTGTGTTTGGTAAATAGATTGAAATTATGGTGATTTGGATTCTTTTAATTTGAGTATTGTGATTTAAATTGTAATCCGAGTTAGTGTTTGGTTGTGAGAGTTTTTAAAAATTCAAGTTAAGTAGAAGATCCAAGTATGTGTTGGTAAGTGTTTGAAATCCTGATTTGAATTATGAATATGTGTTTGGTATATTAGAGATTTGGATTCAAATTTTTTGTGCTTCTTTTTGAAAATTAAAAAAATTTATTAGGAAAATACACTTTTTTTTTCAAAAGTGAATTAAATTGATTTATCAAATAAATTATTTTCATTTTATTGAATGCAATGAGAATTCCATGCTTAGTGCACGTTAACACTATATTAATAATATAAACATGCTCTTCTAACTTTATTAACCCTTTGATTTTGCCTATTGATTCTTTTGGCATTTTTCAACTATTTCTTCCTATGAATCCATTGTCTCTCCAAAATAAGTTATTTAAAAACACACCAAGAAAACAAAGAACATGCTTCTTTTTTCAAAAGCAGTGTATATATGACAATGAATTTATAAAGACAAAGTGGTGTGGAAAAAAAAAAACATAACATAGCAATGTTCTAACAATTCAACAGTTAAATTGTCTACTAAAATATTATTACCTAGAGGTATACCAAGGGTGTTGGGCATAAGTTTCTCACATTTCCATCACCATTGCATCCCTGCATGCGTTTATGTTGCCGTTGTCCACCCTATGTTGAATCAATGGGTTATCATCGACCCCATCATCGTCTTGCACCTTATCTTCTTGATTGATATTTTCACCTTTTATCTCTGCCACTGGTATTGTGTCATCATAATACTGCTTAAGGATCTCATCATTGCTTTGCCACATGCGTATAAAGTTGTGGATGACGGCACAAGCAGTTGGGATCGATGTTTGTTTGTCATATGGAAAGAGTTCATGCTCTTCAAAATGGGAATCTCGCCTTCCACATACCAAAGGTTCTCTCAATGCAGTTATGAAGAGAGGAGTGGGTGTAGTTGAACAATTCCTTCAGCGAACAAGGACCCTACCGACGCTCTCGATACTTCTGCAAGTGATATGTAACTTCTTGATATGGTGCAAGTTAACAATCTATATTCGGATATCCATAATCTACTAAATAGAATTTCCCTAAACAAATCATAAGTGGTGTCAATATATATTCTGACAACCATAATAATAAATAAAAGTTCAATTGAAAACAATTAAAATCTAAATTTTTTTGGTACCAAGAGGTGGTCTTGGAAAGTTTTTCTCCAGATCAGATATAGCATCCAATAACAGTAGTGTATCATGGGCCGATCCCTCCCATCCAATTAAGATGAATGTAAATTTCATGTCAAAGTCGCAGACGCCCATGACATTTTGGGAGTAAAATCCTTTTTAGTTAATATACCTTCTCGTTTCTTCGCTAGATGAAATTCACGGTGTGTGTATCATCAATAGTGCCTATGCAATTTTGTATTAACGAAATAGAAGTCATTCTTTTTAGCAAATGTATTATGAAAGTATATAGATAATTTCATTCGCGATTACCTTGAACCAAGGAAAGTACTTGTTTTTATGCTTTCGCACAAGCGTCAGTAGGTCATTCCATTTAGGAGGTGGAATAAAGTCATGTCTCAATTCACATATTGCATGGAGCCCCTTTGTGAAGTAACAAGAAATTGTTTCTCCTGAATGCTACCAATAATCTTGCATTTCTCGGTTTGTTTGACTTTGGGATATGATGTTTAAAATAATCATCAGTTATTCATCAACATTTGTATTATAGTTCGGTCTTAGCAGACACTTGTTTTGAACTATTGAGCTCAGCATTGTAAAAGTATTGGGACCTATTTGAATCTTATTGTATATTCTACAGTAATGACCTTGAAGCAAATTATCAACTCGTTCGTGGCTAGGCATCCCCAACGTGTTTTGTAGTTGATAAGGCTGCATAAATACGGATGTGTATAATGTAGTAGAGGCTGCTATAATCTCGTAAATATTGTCATCGTCGTCCCAATTATTATTTTCAAAACTTGAATCACCAAAATCCACCATAAAATCCCTATAATGAATTATTAATATGTTGTAACATTGCATAATTTCATCTCACGTTTTCATATTTTGAACAGAAACAAATGGATTTGAAATTAAAGACATTATTAATATTGTAACCAAATGGATAAACTTAAGGCAAAGAAAACAGTGGTCAATGCCTCGCATACAAATAATAATGTACTTCATGGTCCTCTCCCACAAATGAAAAATCAGACAAAATAAATAATACAGTCATCATCGAATGAAATTAAACCAAATGTACAAGTGGGAAAAAAAATGACCTAAAAAAAGGCCATGACAAATCTAAACATATTGAATGAAAAAAATGACAGGCATGCAAGAAATTAATCAACTAAAATGGGTCATTTCCACCATAAGGTGGACGTGAGTAGTAAGAAGTGTCGTGCTGATAATGGGTTGGCGATGGGAAGAAAGTCGACGGTGGTGTTTGAAATGGTCTCAGTGGTGGAGGCGTGCTTTTTGTTGTTGAGAATGAATTTTTGTAACCCCCCTCTCTACGAAGGTTATTTGATACTCCAGATTCGTTATGAGGAACGCTGTTTGGAATTTGGGATTGGTGGATAAGAAGTCTATAAAGTCCCAATACTTATCTGGGTTGAGGTTTATCTCATTCATGATACTTAGTGATGCAAGCAGCGGAGTTGTACAAGTTAGGAGCAATGTTTGTGATCCCTTAAGCCGTTCAAGTGGTCTAATCACAAGATCTAAGGTCAAGCGATTCAAGGAAGCATTGAACGGGCTCATTCAACAAGTTTGTGACATGTCACATAAATGGAGCCTTGGTATTGGCCTAAATCAATCACAAGAGAGCCTAGTCACTATGATTAAGGTTCTAGAAGATTCACATTGATGATGGTGCATGATTCCGGTAAATTATGGGCAAACTTATAATTTCAAAAAACCTTCCTATTTTGGGTCGACACATGGGTGCCATGTCATCAAGTTCGAGTCTCGTCATCAAATTATTTTTCTAATGTAATTTTTGTGATTTCTTAGTTGCCAAACTCGATTTTGTTAGGCAAGAAAACAAACCTGAATATTTTTCCTTTTTTTGGATTAGGTTAGGCGCATTTTAAAGGATAAAATTAGCTACTTTTCTTTTATGTTATTTCTATTAGATAATAGCTAGCAAAGTCAGATTTTAGGGCTTAATTTCGCATGGGAAAGCGCCAACTAAGGGATTTTCTAAGTCAACATTCAATAAGGGATTCTTTTGGGCTAAAAATCATTCCTATATAATTGTAAACACTTTGTTATTCTAATTTTAATCAATCAGATCATTATTCACGACTTTTGGTGAGACTTTCTTGCGTTCTTCTTATTTTCTTGAGAAGACTCTTTGAACTTATCAAGATTAATCTTGTGGCGTTCAACAAACTGACTTATCATCTAGAGTTTAAGTGTTTTTGCAAATTCTAGCTGTGGCGTCTTCTTATCTGTGGTTCTTGGTTCGCATCTCTTTAGATTACAGGTCAAGGCTCAACAAACGTGTGTCTTAAGGGATTAGGAGTTCGATTCTAGATTTGGTGTCGGGTCTTGTCGCAATAGTCGACGAGGTTCATATCAGTTGGCATTAGAGCTTAGGTTCCAAGGCAAGTTTGACTATCGTTTATTTTATGTTCTTATTCTTGTTTAGTTAAATTTAGAGTCCTAAAACAAAAAAAAAAAAAAAAAAAACATTCTGGTTTAAGGTCTGAATTTCTTGGCCAAACTCTTTTCTTCTTTGTTTTCTCCTTGTTAAAATTTTTGCCAATTCTGTTTGCTTGAATACTTGTGTTAGTTTTCGTTTGATTTAAAATTCGGTTGTTTTTATTTGTTTCTTGTTTATTTGTGCACACCTGCTTATTTGTGTGTTGATTCTTGTTTTACCAAAAAAAAAAAAAGATCCAAAAAGAAAAAAAAAGAAGAAAAGAAAGAAAAACAAGGGAAAGAAGAAAACAAGAGGATAAAAAAAAAAAAAGTCTGGAGACTTATCTTAAATTTTTTTGTTTGTTTTCACCTCTATAAGGTTCCATAAGCCCAGAACACACTTTACTCCATAGCAAAAAATAAAAAAAAATAAAAATAAAAATAAAAATTTAACTATTCATTTTACACGTTCTTGTAATTTAGCATCTTTGTTATTGAGTCTTCGTTTGCCATTCTATGAATTGCATGTCAAATCTTGTGGATTGTTTAGGTAGAGTCTAGTTTGTTTGAATTGCTGCTTAAATCTTATGTGTTTCTTGAGTCTGATTAAGAATTTGAGAAGTCACAATGAGTGAAAAAAGGCAAGAGCGTTGAGAACATCAAGTTAAGAGCCAATTTGAGTGAAACACGAGTGTGAACAAATCATTCTTGAGTGAAACACTTGAGGGAGTGCTTGTGAGATTCCTAACCTTTTCTTGCAGACTTTAAACATGCCTCACAATCCAAAAGATAATTCAACTGAAGAGGTCCAATAACGAACCATTCCGAACCTACAGTTACAAGCTTTGATGGGGGAATTGAGATGGATGATGAGAGCTGAATTGGAACCTTTACATGAAAGAATGGATAGGTTGGAAGAGGGGGCACCTAGGGGGTAGTACCAAAATAACCCCATTAGGCAACCTAGACCTGTACACCATGGTGAACAATGGGGGGATATAGAGGATGATGATGATTGGGAGGAGTTTGATGTTCCACCTAATAACCGGGGCAGGTTTGGGCGTAGTTTAGGGAATAGAGAAGGTAGGCTAGGTAGGCAGAGGTGGGATGATAACTTAGGAAGCATCAAGGTGAAGATTCCATCCTTCCAAGGGAAAAATGATCCTGAGGTGTATCTAGAGTAGGAGAAGAGGATGGAGATGGTCTTCGATTGTCACAACTACTATGAGTTGAAAAAGGTCAAACTCGTTGCAATTGAATTCACTGACTATGCTATTGTTTGGTGGGATCAGTTGTTGAAGGATAGAAGAAGAAGTAAATGACATGCCACCTCTCGAAGATGCCTATGAAGGGGAGTGTGCTGTAGTTGGAGAGTCATTAGTGGCAAGACGAGCTCTCAGTGCACAGTCTAAAGAAGAATAGAATAATCAGCGATAGAATTTGTTTCATACACGGTGTTTTGTGAATAACAAGGTTTGTAGCATGATAATAGATGGAGGAAGTTGCATAAATGTGGCCAGCACCGAGTTAGTGGAGAAATTGGCGTTACCTACCTTGAAGCATCCAAGGCCATATCAACTTTAATAGCTGAATGATAGTGGTGAGATCAAGGTTTCTAAACAGGTGATGGTGGCATTTTCTATTGGAAAGTATGAGGACAAGGTGCTTTGTGATGTTGTCCCCATGCATGCATCTCACCTCTTGTTGGGAAGGCCGTGGCAGTTCGATCGACAAACCACACATGATGGTTTCACCAATAGGTACTCTTTTACCATGAATAAACAGCCAATGTCACTTGTACCATTGACTCTAAAACAAGTTCTTGAAGATCAATTAAAAATACAAAGAGCGAGTGAAAAAAGAAAAGAGAAAGAGAGGGAGGCTGAACATAAGAGAAAAGAAAAAGAGAGGAGAGAAAAAGAGAGTGCGAAAGAGAGAAAAAGAGTTCGACCTTAATGTGTGCTAGAGAAGAAAAATATAATTTCATTGCAAAGAAAAGTGAGATCAAGAGAGCTTTAATTTCTCATCAGCCCTTTATAGTACTAATGTACAAGGAGGCCATTTTAAACACTAATGATCTTGTCGGGTCTTTGTCGAGCAGTATTGTTTCCCTTTTATAGGAGTTCGAGGATGTATTTCCTAAAGAGTTGCCTCCTAGCTTACGTCCAATTCAGGGAATTGAGCATCAAATTGACTTCATACCTGGTGCTTCAATTCCAAATCGGCCTGCCTATAGGAGAAATCCTGAGGAGACAAGGGAACTTCAAAGGCAAGTAGGTGAGTTATTGGAGAAGGGATATGTGCGTGAAAGCATAAGTCCTTGTGCAGTTCTGGTGTTACTAGTGCCTAAGAAGGATGGGACATGGAGAATGTGTGTAGATTGTCGAGCCATCAACAACATTACGGTAAAGTATCGTTATCCCATTCCTAGACTAGATGATATGCTAGATGAATTGCATGGTTCTTGTGTTTTTACCAAGATTGATCTTAAGAGTGGATATCACCAAATTAGGATGAAGGAAGGTGATGAGTGGAAAACTGTATTTAAAACAAAATATAGTTTTTATGAATGGTTAGTTATGCCTTTCGGATTAACTAATGCACCTAGCACTTTCATGAGACTTATGAACCAAGTTTTGCGTGCTTACATTGGTCAATTTATAGTTGTCTACTTTGATGATATCCTGATTTATAGCAAAAACTTGGATGATCATGTTGAACATTTAAAACTTGTTTTAAATGTTTTAAGGAAAGAAAAGTTGTTTGCTAATTACAAGAAATGTAGCTTTTGCATAGATAAGCTTGTATTTCTTGGTTTTGTTGTGAGTGCGCAAGGTATACAAGTGGATGAGGAAAAGGTGAAGGCAATCCAAGATTGGCCAACTCCTACAACCATAGGGCAGGTGAGAAGTTTTCATGGCTTGGCTAGTTTCTACCAGCGTTTTGTTTGGGACTTTAGTAGCCTTGCAGCACCTTTGATTAAAGTCATCAAGAAGAATGTTCCATTTAAGTGGGGAGAGGAACAAGAAAAGGCATTCAAACTGATCAAGGAGAGTTAACAAATGCACCTCTACTTGTTTTACCTATCTTTACTAAAACATTTGAAATTGAGTGTGATGCCTCAGGTATAGGTATTGGAGGCGTTTTGATGCAAGAAGGAAGACCGGTTGCATACTTTAGTGAAAAGTTGATTGGGACAGCTCTAAATTATCCCACTTATGATAAGGAGATGTATACATTGGTTCGAACCTTAGAGACTTGGCAGCATTATCTTTGGCCTAAGGAGTTTGTGATTTACACAGATCATGAATCCTTGAAGCATTTGAAGGGACAACACAAATTGAATAAACGCCATGCCAATTGGGTAGAATTCATTGAGACATTCCCATATGTGATCAAATACAAACAAGGTAAGGAAAATGTAGTTGCCGATGCACTATCTCGCAGATACGCTTTACTTTCAACCCTTGATGCTAAGTTGCTTAGATGTGAGTACATTAAAGAATTGTATGTATTGGATTCTGATTTTGGAGTTGTGTTTAAAGATTGAAAAAAGGGGGCATGTGGGAAATACTACTTACATGAGGGTTTCTTGTTTCGAGAAAACAAACTTTGCATTCCTCATTCTTCTTTACGTGAGTTGTTAGTTAGAGAAGCACATGCTAGTGGTTTAATGGGTTCACTTTGGAGTTGCTAAGACTTTAGGAGTCTTGCATGAGCATTTCTTTTAGCCACATATGAAGCATGATGTTGAGAGGATTTGTGAGAGATGCATTACATGTAGAAAAGCTAAGTCTAGGCTGCAACCACATGGGTTATATATGCCACTTTTTATTCTTAGAGAACCTTGGGTTGACATCTCTATGGATTTTGTGTTGGGGTTACCTAGGACTAAGAGGGGGAGAGATTCTGTGTTTGTGGTAGTTGATAGATTTTCTAAGATGGCACACTTCATTGCATGTCATAAAACCGATGATGCATCACATATAGCTGATTTGTTCTTCAAGGAGATTGTTAGGTTGCATGGCATGCCTATGAGTATTGTTTCTGATAGAGATGCAAAGTTCTTGAGTTACTTTTGGAAGACCTTGTGGGCAAAGTTAGGGACTAAACTATTATTTTCTACTACTTGAAGGCGTTCAAAACTCCTTCTGAGGGGTGATGGACTATTTCAAGTGATGGAACGCATTAATGACAATGCCTACAAACTTGATTTACCAGGTGAGTATGATGTTAGTGCTAGTTTTAATGTTTCTGACTTATCTCCTTTTGATGTAGATGACAATTTGAGGACAAATCCTTTTCAAGAGGGGGAGAATGATGCAAGCAGTGGAGTTGTACAAGTTAGGAGCCATGTTCGTGATCCTTTAAGCTGTTCAAGTGGTCCAATCACAAGATCTAAGGCCAAGCGATTCAAGGAAGCCTTGAACGGGCTCATTCAACAAGTTTGTGACATGTCACATAAATGGAGCTCCGGTATGGGCCCAAATCAATCACAAGAGAGCCTAGTCACTATGATTAAGGTTCTAGAAGATTCACATTGATGATGGTGCATGATACCAGTAAATTATGGGGCAAACTTATAATTTCGGGAAACCTTCCTATTTTGGGTTAACACATGGGTGCCATGTCATCAAGTTCAAGTCTCTTCATCAAATTATTTTTCTAATGTAATTTTCATGATTTCTTAGTTTCCAAACTCAGTTTTGTTAGGCAAAAAAACAAACTTGGATATTTTCCCTTTTTCTAGATTAGGTTAAGCGCATTTTAAGGGATAAAATTAGCTACTTTTCTTTTATATTATTTCTATTAGATAACAGCCAACAAAGTCAGATTTTAGGGCTTAATTTCGCATGGGAAAGCGTCAATTAAGGGATTTTCTAAGTTAACATTCGATTAGGGATTCTTTTGGGCTGAAAATCGTTCCTATATAATTGTAAACAATTTGTTATTCTAATTTTACTCAATCAAATAATTATTCACGACTTTTGGTGAGACTTTCTTGCGTTCTTCTTATTTTCTTGAGAAGACTCTTTGAACTTATCCAGATTAATCTTGTGGCATTCAACAAACTAACTTATCATCTAGAGTTTAAGTGTTCTTGTAAATTCTAGGTGTGGCGTCTTTTTATCTGTGGTTCTTGGTTCGCATCTCTCTAGATTACGGGTCAAGACTCAACAAACGTGTGTCTTAAAGGATTAGGAGTTCGATTCCAAATTTGGCATTGGGTCTTGTCGCGTTAGTCGGCGGGGTTCATATCACTTAGGCACTGCCTCCATTCCTCATTTTTTGAGTCGTGCTGATTTACAGAACTTGCACCACTTGTGCCCCTACTAGTGCTGCGACTAGATAAGAACTTGGCGATACTCTACAAGGCAGTGGTAGCAACTTGCGAATCCAACAAACCTTTGTTTTACATTGGCCTCTTTCTAATTGTCCTGGATGTGGCAGCAATGTTGATGGCACGTGCTCCAGATCTGCGGCCATCAACCCTTGCTAAATTTGTAGTGTATGCCCTGTCCTCCAAGTTGTTATAACCATCTTCTATGTCCAACTACTTAGAGACTCCTTCATGCTCCTCTATGCTTTTCTACGGTCTAGGAGGTTCATTCAGACATGTAGAACCTGAAGCCATGGCATGATTCCCAATGGCAGACTCTCTGTGGAATAGATATGCTATCAAATTTTAGTTAGGCACAGCCTTACTAATCAAGTCTTTCGCATGGGGGTTCTCTCGACATCAAATGAGAAACTCATTAACATCGCAACACATGCAAGTGCAATAGTAGCTGCAAGAATTGCTAAATGCAAAAAACAAAGGGATCATTACTAAAAATCATCTAAATACTCTGACTCACAATGAACTGCCCTAGTTTTAGGATCCCAACCAAGGCCACTTGCATTCATAAGGACAGAATATAGATGAAAAATCTTTCTTTGTCGTTTCCTCTTCTGTTTACAACGTTCCTTAGGAACACTTGGACCAAAAATTTGCAACTCCCAACGATCCCAATCAGCTACTGAAGGATGTCGTCCAAGAGCAGTTGTTTGATGGTCCACCAACCGTAATAACAATGCCTTCTCATTTTGTCTACTCCAATTAATGGTTGCCTCATCATCATTCTTTTTCTTCCTAATCTTTTCCATTTTCATAGTTTAATTATCGAGCCCGTAACCGAAGTAGATGCAAATGATACAAGAACACAACTTAATAAAAAATAATAAGAATTGAGACATAAATCTGGCTCAGAACTATAGCTTCTTTTATTTCATATTAGGAGCGTAAGCATTATGGATTGGCACTTAAGACGTCCGTAGCAACACTACGACCAGTTGGTACACACAAGACGGGTGAAAACGACAGGTAACAAAGGGTGGGAAGAGGCAAAACGACAGCTCAAACGCGAAAATCCTATGCATAGTCAACCAAGAGCACACTGGCATAATATGCGCAACAATCCACAATAATAACACTTCAACCAACATGAGGAAGCAAAATTAGTTTCATCACAGCCAGCCCTTTCTCTAAGATTATAATATAGTACCAACAAACTTATCAAGTTCAATTTGTATCAACCAAAAAAAAAAAAGAAAAAAATTAATCAGTCAAATATGAAAATCATAATAAGAACAAGTATAAATAGCTGACAATTTCATAGCTCATATGTCACAGCTCACATTTCACACCAATGTTAACGCTGCTTAGTGCATAAGCCTGGAAGTTAAAAAATAAAGTCAAACTATCTAAATTTCTTTTCTAATTTACCTGTCATTATCTTATCAGAAAAAAAAAAAAAAAAAAAAAAAAAAAAACCTTGCATTACAAAGTTAAAAGTTCATAAAACGTCACCATATAAATCAGTTACCAAGACTATTTTATGCAAATATCTTCATCTAAGCAATTTCAACATTCACTTATCACATTTCATTGTTTAGATTTCATAGGCACTGATTACAAATCACAATAAAAAAATCACAGTGCACAGAGCATATGGTCACAACAGTTCACATTGCATAATTCTCGTTACTTTCAGTATATGATCACAGTTCAACAGTTTACAGCCCATTCAGTTGTAATCACAGTAAACAAATCAAAGTTCAAATTTCAGAGTTCATAATCGAAGGTAATAGGTCACTGATCAAATAAATATGATCACAGTTCAACAGTTTATAGCCTATTCATTAGTAATCACAGTGAGCAAGTACAAGTTCAGATTTCAAAGTTATTAATCAAAAATCATAGGTCACTGATCACAGATATATGATCACAGTTTAATAATGTATAGGCCATTCATCAGTAATCACATTAAAGAAATCAAAGTTCAAAAGTCAGAGTTCATAACCAAAATTCACAAGTCACTGATCAAACGACAGGAGATAGAGGGTGGAGACGATGAATACGACAGGTAAGATAGGGCTAGAACGGCAGGAAAGAGAGCATGGGGAGGGCAAAAAGGCAGGTTAGAGAGGGTGGTAGGGACTGTGAATACGACGGGTTACAAACAGTGGGGTGCCAAAACAACAAGACACAGTGGGTTGGGGAGGGCCAAAACGACACAAAAGAGAGGGTGGGAAGGACAAAAACGACAGGTCACTAGGGTGGGGAGGTGGGAAACGATAGTAAACAGACATTTACGATGGACACAACGACAGGTGACAAAGGACGGAGAGACCTAAAACAACAACGATAAAGTCTCCACCCATCATAGCAGAGACGGGAAACTATACAGGAGTCAACATGCAAAGGTGTGGAGAAGTAAGGTTCATGGCCAAACAATAATTGGAGGCCAAATTACAAAAAAAAAAAAAAAAAAAAAATGGAGCCCAAAAAACTTACCGTGTTTGAGCCCACCGACGACTGGGTAGACTCCGGTTGAATCCAAGCAACTCGCAAGAAATACAGTCGTCGCCTATTACGACGCTGACAACGATAACAGGTCAGAGATGCACGGTGGCTTAGATACGTTTTACGTTGGGTTGACTCCATCGACGGAAAAGATAAGGGACTCGAAGGCACAAGGTCTCACCGGAGGGACCAACAGTCGCCATTTTGGCAGAGAAAGAGAGCGAGAGAGAGAGAGAGAAAGCGATAGAGATAGAAGACATATTGGTTCCAGCAGAGGCAAGGAAAATGGGAGGAAAGGCAAGCACCCATACCTGGTTGGAAGTTGGGGGATTTATTGCAAAAGCAATAAACCCTCAACGGTAAAAAATTGGCAGAGATTCCTAATGCAAAGCAGAGAGCAGAGATTCCCTTGATTTGGATTCTCAAGAACTGTCACTGTAGCACAAGCGTTGGAGTCTCAAGAAAACAAGAACACGGTGAACTCCGAAAACACGACTCGGAGGTCCCAAATAATGATTCGGATGCTTTGGAAAATTGAAGCACCAAATGGGAACCCTAGGGTCTGGTGATACTTAAGTCAGTTTTTGAGTTCATTGAGTCAATTCATTCCTCAAACCAAACACACCCTCTATACATATGTATTGTCTGATAAGCTGTTAATCAACAAAATGCAAAATACATCCTAACAAATCTTTATTTGCTGAGCAACAAAATACCGTAGAACTGTATTGCATTATATTAATTATTATAATATGGATTAATATAATGCAATAGACTACAATCTATCATGGCGTACTAATTAATTGAACTAAGGCATGTATATCTGCAAAATGACGTAGAAAGTATTAAAAAACAGAAAAAAAGAACAAGGGGAAAAGCCAGCTAAATATAGCCAGCAAGTTTCCAAGTGCATGGAAAATTATTGGCTATCCTCAAATCTATATAATATACATGCAACCTAACTGTTATGACTTATGTGTAACGTCATAAAGTTGGGATGGATGACGATCAACGGCTAGCTGCACCACTGGTCTGAGCTCATCCCAGCTTCCATTCATAAACAAATCCTGGTCTGCTGTGATAGGGTTCATATTAAGGCTTGGATAAGAAGCCGGAAATATTGAACCTTGATGATGATGAAGATATTGTTGATGAACATTAAGAGGAATATTAAGATTGTTGTTGTGGAACTGCCCTACATGAATCCAGCTTCCGCGGCTCGTTTGATCATGATCAGATTGTTGATCAGAATTACTAACTGCTGGTTTTAATGATGATTTTTGGCACTTGCGCTGTGAAATTTGTGCCTTTTGATTAGGACGATGTTGATGATGATCAGAGTGATCTAGTTCCAAGTTTACAGGATGAGTTGGGTCGTTGTGGTCAGTTTCCAAGCTGCATGTTTTGGAGCATGAATCGTCAACAGGACAAGATATTATTGATGATATTAATGATGATGTTTTGGGAGTGATACTTTCTTTCCAATTTTGATTATCATTTGCGGGGACGTACATTTTGTAAGATGGG
The DNA here is from genome assembly GCA_946598075.1 of Artocarpus hirsutus. Taxonomy (NCBI): domain Eukaryota; kingdom Viridiplantae; phylum Streptophyta; class Magnoliopsida; order Rosales; family Moraceae; genus Artocarpus; species Artocarpus hirsutus. The sequence continues at coordinate 23,535 of CAMOHE010053210.1, read as the reverse complement.
ATTCGTTTGAATATTCGGCAGAGTGTCCAAACTTCCTGCAAATATATAATTAATAATAATCAATTGTTAGTATTTAGAAAGGCCACAAAGACATGTAGGCTTGTCTACCTTTCCAAGAAAATAAAAAATTAAAAGGACTTGTCTATGGTAAGACTATATTTCCACGTAATATATTGAACGAAGGAACATGGTATAATATTTTTCAAACATATAACACAACTGTTATGGACAAATGTAACAATAAAAAATTTAGTTATATATTCAGACTAATATTAACCACTGTGTTACGTTAAATAAATATCTTGTCATTTTTATATATTACACAAGAATACGATCTTTTTTACGACCTTTTAATTGCAAGAAAGTAAAGAAACGTGCAAGCCTCTGTTAAATTTTCTTTGAGAAGAAAAGGTGACATGTTGTAATGATATTGGAATATATATATATATATATATATTAATCGGATGAACGAGTTTTCTTCGAGATCATGGTCAAGAGTCTAAAAGCAAATCCTGGACTTTTCTGTTCAAAGAGGTGCAACAGATTGAATATGTGTGCAAACTGCAAACTTTGACCATAAGCTATGTAGGACGAAAATGAGCTAAAGCGTACAGCTTTTTTTTTTTTTTTTTTTTAAACTAAAATTACATTGATACATATCTATTTCAATGCCTTTGGTATATACAAGCTCCTTTACGTGATCCAATCTCTAACAAAAAATCAGAAAGGGATAAGCAACATCAAGCACATCACAGACAACATGTACTAATAGAAGTTAAAGCTGAAAAAATAAATGTAAGAAACTAGAGACAAAACATATATAAGGATCCATATACACTTTGAGGGAGCCACTGTACTCAGCCTTTGAAGTTTTATTTTTTTTACCTTAATATTTTTTTAAAAAATTTATTGTATTTTTTTATAAGAAAAATTATACTTGTGCCCTCATTAAAAATTTAAAATATATTATTACGCTCCTATTGAATAATCAAAACATGTAATTGTGCCTGTATGAAATAAAAACTATCAGTAATTTTTACATAGTAGGCCCGATGACAATAAAGTCTGGCTCCACGACTAATATGGAGCAGTGTTCCTAGTAGGTGAATAAGTTATGAAAAATGCTTAGAACCACTAGTGTTGTCAAGCAGCACCATAAATAAACGAAATTATTGGACTTTATGCATAGGTTCCATGTTGTATGATTAATTTTTTATTAGTGTGTGGTATTGGGAACTGAAGACATTACTAACATTACTCTTACATAACGTGATTGATTTATCTAAATGGATCAAACTAACATCAGTCCTTTTTCTTACAATTAATATTATAAATTAAATATGGCTTGTCTAGATTTAGGGCAAAATTAATTAGGAGAGAAAGTAATCAATAAAGAATGAGATCAAACATATAATATATAAAAGATTAATCTTACAGCTTCTTGAGGCGCATTAAGATTTTCCTTAGCATTTGGAAAGTTGGCAGCAGCAGTAGTTTTCCCATTTGGAGGAAGGCGAAACTCATGCATCATCCAATCAGTTTTGGTACCTTTGCCAGCACTCCCACGATAATAAACCAAGGACTTCTTCAGACCAATGCAGTCATGAGGCTCTTTCACTGAATATATGGGCTTGTCAATGCCTGTGGCCTTCCAAAATCCTGATCCCGTTACTCTGTTTGGTCTTATACTGTTCCTGTACTTTCTCCCTCTTATGCAGAAGAAGTACCACTCTTTGTCCCCAACATTACTAACTTCTTCAGGTAATTTAAATATAACCGGAAATCATCACAAATTATAACTTACAAGAGCCATAGCAAATATATAATATCACAATATATATATGATATCTGTGAATGATAGGTTAATTTTCCTATAACCTAGCTATAAGTATGCTGTGTATTTGTGAATGTTTTAATCATGTCAAAATAGATAAGATCTAAAAAAAAAAATTGCATAGTTCAAATTATTCTTGTAGAATATTTAGGCAAATATTGGTGAAATTTAAACTTGTTAAGGACTTAGACTTTTATAGTAAAAAATCAATCTGTTAAGTGAAGAGTCTCAATATATCCTTAAAAATTGGTGTTCATGTTACTATTTTAACAATGTAAGAGTTGAGTCTTTTTTACCATTTATATATACCTCATCATCTTACTAAATAAATCAACTTTAATTGTTAAAATTTTCCTTAATTAGATTTTTCTTATGTTTTGATCCGGCAATATAACTTTCATGTGCTAGAATGGGTGTTTGGAACTTTAGTTCCAATCTATCAATTACACCGTGAGTAGTGTAAACTCTTAGCGGCTACAATAAAATACAAAAAATTGCTACAGTGTAAAGTTCTTACATGGTACGGTTTTTAAACATAAGACGTCAGTTACAATTAAAGTTTCAAACGAAAGCATGGTCCCGTCACAGTGTGATGTAAGTTTTCTCTGATCGATCTCTTTTTCCTTTTTCCTTTTGTTTTTTGTTTTTGTTTTGCTGACAATATCTTAAAAGAAACTATATTTAAGGTGTCTTACTACGAGGAAGAAGAGAAGAAATTAAATAAAATTAGTCAAACCATAGTTAATTAAGACTGGCATGTGGCACAAAATTAGTTTGAACACTTAATTAATTAATAGTTAGGTGTAGCTCACCTATCTTTTGATGGGTACTGCTAAGTTCAGATTCATGCTTGTTCAGATTGCTAATTAATGGGATAACAAAACAATACTTGGCTTTCGCCTCTCCTTTTATTTTATTATTTTTTTTAATTTGTGCTGAATTAGAGATATTTATTTCATTCTCTTGGAAAGAATAAATATGGCCAGTGTCTAGTGTCAAACCGACATACGTATCCAGGCCACTGAAATTGACATTGTTTTTGTATATGTTCTTAGACACGAGCTCATAAAGTTATTTCCATTCTATTATAAATGTAGATATATATAAAAGATGCACAGAGATCAGTGAAATACACTGCCAAAAAATGGTCAATGTGTAGATTTGATTAATATATTTTCAAAGTTCAAAAACCTATCTGGGTTTTGTCGTACATAGCTTGGCATTTTTGGTCAATGCAGAAGCGTATATCTTTGCTTTTGATGTATCTAGTCTTATAAATAGAAAACACAATCCTTGTGCACCGTTTTGGTTGAAAGTTCTTTCTTTTTTAATTTTTAAGTCTTCTTTTTATTTTATTTTCGTTTATTATTTTTTCTGGTTGAAATTTTCTTTTAAGTCTTTTTTTTTTCATTTTTTTCATTTTTAGTTCTGCCTTCTTTCTTGTCTTTTCTTCTTCTTTCTTAATTGTCACACTAAATATTTTTTCTTATTTGCTTTTCTATATAAAGACTTATTTCTTCTCACCTTATCTGATACAAGTTTTTTTAAACAGTACCATGTGAATTTTTTATTTTCTAACTTTGTTACTAATATTTTGTTTTTCAAATATACTGTGCTTAATACTTTTTATAACACTGAAAGGAATAGTAAATTAAGAAAAATCAATAAACTTAAAAACCATTCACATATTTCAAAAAAAGCAACAAACTAAATATATACGTGCATAGCACGTGCTCTCCAACTAGTTTGTACAAAAAAAAGATGTTACTCATGATCACATAAAATGATACTGTGTCAAGGATAAATAAGGTCGTTTCAGAAACAAACCGAAGACAGTAACTCGTTTGTTTATAAGATTAAATCAGGCTTCAAACTTTTTTGTTACAATATTTTCTCTCACAAAAAATTTAAACTATTCAAATTTCTCGGTTCAAAACCATAAACTAGATATGGCATAGGTTTTTCTTTCAATTAAGTTATCTGGACTAAAAGCGCACAAGCTACGTGAGGCTAACTCAGGTGGTTGAGTGTGTGAGTATGTATGCGTCTATCAAAATTCATACCATGGTGATTTTATTTTTCTTAATATAAATTGAGAGTTAAACCCCATGCTGTAACAAAAATAAAAAGTAAATAAAAAAAATAAACACACACAAAACACATTCACAAGTAACTAAACTTCATATATAAAATTTCTAACCAAAGATTTTTAGTTTGTATTAAACCTCAAGATATTAGAAATGAACTGGAATCAGCTCTAAGTTTGGAATCGCTTCTAACGAAAGATTTGAACTCTGTGCAATTATTTACAATGTAGACACATATAGGGTTTTTTTTGGAATATTTATATTGTAATCAAATGTTTGTGCAGATTATATCTATGTGATAAATATAGGGGCCGGCCGAGAGTCCGAAATGTTTGACCAAAATCTTCTTTTTCTTCTTATATTTGAATTCTTCCTCTTTCTTTTCATGGCTATTTAATTCGATAAACATACTATAGATTCTAAATTAATTTGCTTACTTTCGAATAATGATAAAAGATAAGAAAGCTTAATTACCATATGGCACGAAAGATATATAATGATAAAAAATAGTAGATCCAATATATATATGATTTCTGAACTGTGTCACAAAAGGGAAAAATATGTTAATCCAATCCCTAGCTAGCTTTTTCTAGTTTTCTTGGATGAATCTTATCTTGTTGCTACCCATGAGTAAATGATGAAAAAGAAGGAACATGAGATTCATATATATCGTACATCGTGATATATATATATATATATATAGTTTATGTATATTTTTATCTTCGTTATATATATAATATATCCTTATAACTCAGAAGGCCTTATTTACCATTAAGTTGAGGCTGAAAATTGATAGTACTGCTGGCCGTACAGCAGGGAGGGAATTAAAAGCAAGAAAATAAAAAATAGAAAATAAAAAACAAATTGAGAAAAGATTAATAGAGATGAATACACATATATAAAACTTACTTGGAAGATCCCAGGGGTCGTATTTGTAGATATCAATCTGTTTGATGAGCTCAATACGGATTGGCTTCTGCTCCACTTTTCTCTTCAGATAAAACCCAACAAGTTCTTCATCGGTTGGATGGAATCGAAACCCTGGAAGAGTTCCTTCATCATCTTCTTCCTTTTTCTTCTTGTTACTACTATTGTTATTCATGTTTTCTTCCTTAACATGAGTATTATTATTCTCATTACTATTACTGCTAATACTCGTGACTTTTTCCACCTCCATATCTGCTCTCTCTCTCTCTCTCTCTCTCTCTCTCAACTGTAATCTAATTGATGAGCCTCGCTAAATATACTTCTAAGTCGTAGAAGCTTCTTCTAATATCTAAATATTGTTAGAAAGAAGAAAGATTAATATTATTTTATTGGCCCCTCCTTTGGTCAAGTCTGGACTTCGAATAATAACACACACATATATATATATATATGACAACATATATATATATATATATATATGACAACACATATAAATATGTTAATGAACCAAAAGGTCTTTTTCTTTTTCTTTATTATTTTTGGTGTTGAGAAAGGCACAAACGTATTTAGCTATGCCTGTGAGCTCTTCTTTCGTCATTGTTAGATGATCATGACTTACTAGGACGACCGATTATAGTGGAGGAATTTTGAGATTAACTTGTCCATCATAAAAAGAAAAAAGGTTGAAAAAAAAAAAAGTGACCTAGGCCTTTTGAAACTGAAATAGTTTGCAGGGTTATTTATCTTTTTACACCATATATTTTAAGTTTACTCAAACATTATGCTTTCAGTTTTGTATTTTATCAAATTTATACTTGTAGATAAGATTATATATATAAATTTATACCTTACTTTAGTTAATAGTTGATTTTGACTTTTAAAATAACCAAATTATTCTTTAGTAAAATAGAAAAAAAAAAAAACAAAACTTTTCAAAAGAAAATAAAACAAAAACACACAAAACACCTATTTTTATGATATTTCATACATTTTTGAAGTAAAAAACTATAGTATAAAGAGTTTTTTTTTTTTTTAATTTGTAAAGTTTTCTTATTTTTCAATTTAAAGGTATTTTAGGTAATTTTTAAGTCAAAATTGAATATCGATTAAAAGAAGGTATAAGTTTGTGTATTAAATTAAATCTAAAAGTATAAATTCAATGAAATCTAAAACCAAACGTATAAGTTTTAAATTATTTTAAAATAGAATGTATAAAAAGATAAATATTCCCGGTTTGTATTACACAGAGAAATGAAGAGCCAGAAAAAGTCAAACCAGTACATGCATCATAATTGACTTATAACATGATACACTTGCATACATGGTAAAAGATTCAAAGCAGCAGTTTTCAAAAGAGATGTGTAGAGAATAGAACAACAGACATGTGTATTGTGTAAATTGACCAATAAATATATATATGACCACAAACAAATATTGAACGCATTGCCTCCTATGTGGACTATTGGAAATCGTCAATTGCTTTTGAATGTCACTTTAATTAGCTAAAAAAATATATGGTTATTTATATTACCAAACCTTTTATTTTTTTTTATTTTTTAATTTGTCCTTTTGTTTTTTAAAACTATAAAGATATCATTTGAATTTGAAAAACTTGTTTCAATTTTATTCCTCAAAAACTTTTTTGACTAAAAAAACATGAGAATAAGATAAAAATATCCTTAATTAAACCTAATTTTGTTTGTGAAATATATGTTTCTTTTTAAGAAAAATTTTCAAATAATTTAAAATTTTAAAAGTCATAAACTTAAGATCTTCTATTTGAAATTTGATGTTTTATTTTAGAATTTTTGGTTTTTAAAATATAAAATATATTTCATAGTTTTTTAAGGATAGTCGTGTTGATTTACTCCCTTTTTTTTTTATTTAAAGGGATGGAATTGAAACAAGTTTTTAAAATTCAAAGGATGACTTTGAAGTTTTAAAAAATAAAAGAAAAGATTGAAAAAAAGTTAAAAACTAAGAGGTACAACTATGTAATTAACCTAAAAAAATATAATTGAAACTATTTCTTTTGATGATATATTCATTTCTATATTCTTCTTCTAAGTGTCCTTTAAGGCAAGAATTTGTGTGGGCAAAAAGTGGGTATATTGTATAACCTTTCACTTTATAGCGAAGATGATCCTCAATTATCAAACTTTTGGAGCTAACGTAGTGGTGCTTTATGCTGCTGCAAATATGGTAGTCATCATTGTTTCTTTAGAGTCTTCTTTAAATTATTCAATTGATGCTCTTAAATTGAAGAAAATTAGACGAATCAGAAAAAGGGAGAGTATGATCTATTTAGCCTATGCACTCATAGAGTAATCAATTTATTTATAATGATGATAATTTAAGGTGGTAATTCCTTTAGCCTAATACACACATCAATTATGTATTGAAATTTTGAGAATACCGTTCTGATTAATATTGATGTTGTAATACTATACCTGTAACAAAATGAAATTGACGATCTCTGATTAAGGATATTTTTGAAATTTCAGAGGTAAAAATATAGTGTAGCGCGGAAGGTATAATTTTTTATTAAACCTCAAAAATGTAAGGTATAAAAATTTATAAACTTTCCAATTATCTTTGTAGTTGCAGCAGGGAGAACCGTACATGCATTCCTGACATACAAATTAAATTTCGCCCCAAAAGTTCTGAATTAATAATGATTTTTTTAACCAATCGGCCATGTGAAATTTTGAACTTATATATACGACCCCAATTTTGTGCAGAATTAATTTATCTATATACACCACCAAAATCTCCTATATTCATGCACAGAAATTAATATGTTTAACTTGAAAAGGATTCCAAAATCTTTTGCACAACTCACTTTCTTGAAATATCATTTTAAGCAGCCTTGTTAAGCTGTAGAAAGCAATATCATTCTATTCAACCAAAATTTGTAGAGAAAAAGTACGTGTAATTGGACCACTAGAGATTTTATTTTTATTTTTCGGCATAAATGCATTGCAATTATATAAATTACTAGCGAATGAACTAGCTCTGAGTATGCAAGTGGGTTCTACACTTTTCTCTAGTTTCTTACGTGTTGTTTGATAAAAAATAGTTTTAACCACTGTCTTAATTATAAATAGTATAAAATTTCTACACTTTTCTCTAGTTTCTTACGTGTTGTTTGATAAAAAATAGTTTTAACCACTGTCTTAATTATAAATAGTATAAAACTTTTATATCTTACAATAAAAAAAAATTACTATAATATAAATTCTTATATATTATAATAAAAATAATTTTAATCAATATTCTCTACCTTCCTACCAAATACGCTTGAGTCATCAATTTTTGGCCTCACAATTCACATCTTTGTGGCCTCAATCTAGAAAAACTCTTTCAAACTTGATCGGGTAACTATTCTTGCTCCTCACAGGAGTGAGCCCTACCATATAGGATGGGTCCCATACTATCCGGACCGGTGTAGGTCCCACCCCTAAAGGGGCCCGAGTAGTTGTTAGATTGGTGTAGGTCCTACCCCTATGAGAGACTCGGATAGTTGTCCGATCGTGCAATATAGAACTGCCCCTCAATCTATATTGGTTCGTATAGTACATATGTGTACGGTGAAACGTACAATAGAGAAATAATTTGAGATAAAATTAAAAGCTATTGTCACCTACTAATGAATGAAAGAAAAGACCAATTAGGAACGACGGAGACTTCTGCACCTCCACTGATTTTCTCACCAATATTAATGAAGACTTCAATTTTAAGTTTTAAACAATCTTACTTCTCCTGATTTATTTTTGTTAATTAATTTGCGTATTAAAATTGTTGGTATTCAAACTTGAGGAAATGGTAAGATCTAACTCCAACGTCTATCAGAATTTTCTCTCAGAAAAAGAAAGTGTTTTATAAAGCCGTTTTAACTACATAATTATAAACTGTTCCAATGTAAATTTTATGATACAATATAAAATAAAAATAGGCTATAATATAAAATTCTTACATACTATAATCAATTGGTTTCAATTTCTGATTTTAACTGCATTGCTAAATGCATTCAAAATATCTATCCTTCTTGAGAATTAAGATTTCAATTAAAAAATATACTATACTATATAAAGAAAAAACCACAAGGAATCAATGCAGTTAATTGTCGACTTATGATTCATACCACTTCTAAAAGTTCATTTTTTATTCCTACTTTTTCTGTGAGAAATTTTAAAATATACTATTTTTAAAGAATAAAAAAAAATTGACCTCAAGTCTATTATTGATAAACTCTAATTTCTTACTGATGGACTCAAACCTATCAGTGATAGACTCAATTTTATCAACGTTTACAACCTTAAAAAAAAAGAAAGCAAAAGAGCAAAAGGAAAGAAAAGCTTCTCTGACTATCTCACTTCCTTCCCCAACTGCCGCCGTGGACTAGCTCCCTACACTATAAGAATCGAAGCTTCTAATGATGATAGAAGTCGCTAAAAAGTTTTTGGCGACTACTTTTCGCTGCTAAAAATTCATCACTAAAAGTTATTTAACAACAACACATTTTTGCAATGACAAGTTGTTGTTATTTCTCGAGGTCACAAATTCGGATGTAGATGATGTCATGAACGATTTTTAGCGACCACATTTTTAAAAATATTGTCCTTGTAAGATTTTAAATTTTTGAAAATTTTTAAGATTTTAAGAGCATTTGTTATCGCTAAAAGTTTTCCGCATAAAGTATTAAATGTTGTCACTAATTGTCTTTTTAATTTTTTTAATACAAAAAAAAAGATTTAATTGCAATTAAATGATTTTTTTATTTTATTTTGAAATTTTTATCAAAAAATATTTATAAATTTTGTAAAATTAAATAATAAGTAAATGTGAAGAATTAATAATTAAATAATTAATGCGATAATAATTAATAGAAATCCTATAATTAATATCAAGTAATATAACACAAAATAGGACATACACTTCATAAAATAAAACGCAATATACGGTCTAATAAAATGTGAAAAAATTAAAAAAAAAAAAAAGCAGAAGTCCAATAATATACAAAATGTTTAATCACTTAAATTTACATTTTCTTTATCTTTTTCCTTTTCTTCTTCAGCATAAGGGACTATAGACGCTGGGGGTGGAGGTACGTTGATGGTGATTCTGGGGTTGGCTTGTCTTAATTGATTAACTAGCTCCAAGTTGTCGGTATACATTAGTGTGAGATAGTTTTGTACCTCCGGAGACAACTGGGTATGCTTAGACTGTGAATTAAAAGATGTGGAACTAGAACCCAACTCTCTTTGACTCATTGAAGTCCCACTTTGATTAGGTGAGCCCTCTACGTCGCCAGCTTATTTGCAAGAATGGCAACCTCGTTAATTGTAGGAGGCTGAAGAGGCAGATGTGGCTTGCATTGCTGGTGTTTGTCTCTCCTAAACCATTTGGCCCTGCAATTAAAAGTGAGGAAAAAATTATTAATTAACAAATAAAATAGTTATTAAATAAGATTTTATTTAAAGAGACTGCTATAGTTTACTTATATGTGCGGCCTCCGTAGCCTCATGTGCCTAACCCCTTCCTTGACGAAAATATTAAGCAAGCCAGTTATTGATTAATGACTATGGTCGGTATGTCTTGGGTTCATCTATGACGTTGAATTGATGTTAGAGCTTTATTCAATTTTATGTAATTATTTATATTCGTTACTTATTATTTTTTATAACTTAAATAATTGTTAATTACTAACCATTTAACGTATTTGTTACTATTACTTAATTCTCAATAATTGTTAACTAATATTAATTTTAATTAAGATTATTAATTTTAATTATTAATTAATTTTTATTACTCAATAAAATATTAATTATGAATTATAAATTATAAATTATTAATTTCTAATTATTATTATTTTTTGTTTAAATAAATTAATAATTATTAACCACTTAACTAATTAATTACTATTACTTAATTCTTACTTAATAATTGTTAACTATTATTAATTTTAATTATTAACTAATTTTTTCTTAATTAGTGAGGATTATTATAAAAATTATTAATTACTTAATTTTGATTATGAAGATTATTAATTACTACTAACTTAATTATTAGCTAATATTTCATTTTAATTACTACTTTACTTAGTTTTAATTAATTAAGATTATTAAGACTTACTTAATTATCACTTAATTAAGATTATTAACTTTAAGATTTTTAACCATTAAGATTACTAATTAACATTAAAACTTAACTTCTTTTCTAATTCCAAACATAACCAAATTCATAATCACGTATTCAACTAAACATATTAATAAAATCACATGTTACACATAAACAAAATAACAAATAAGGTAACATAACATATTATATATAACCACATATTCAATTAAACATATTAATATAAACACATATTACACATAACCATATAACCACATAAACACATATTTAATTTTAATAATATTAATATATTACTATAATTTAATATTAATATGCTTATGAACATTAATAATATCAAAATAGTATTATTGTAGGCTTACACGATGATTTTACTAAAAACCGCCATGTATGGGTCTTTTTTTAAACATCTTACATGACAGTTTTTCTAAAAAACCATCATGTAAGCTTCAAAAACAACCTATTTTATTTTCAAGCTTAATATCAAATTAATATAAACAATATTAATTCTTAATAACATCTTATTAATTTATATTAATATTAATAATATATTAGCAATATTGTTATAATAATAATAATATGTTAATATTCTAAATTAATAATTCTTAGTAATATATTAATAATTTATATTAATATTAACATTATATAATAATATTGCTAATAATATTGCTAAAATATTTAATTGTATTTAATATTTATTAGCATTAAATTTATTTATTATCAATAAATATTGTTATATTACTATAATTTAATATTAATATTACTATGAACATTAATAATATCATAATAAAATTACTATATGCTTACACAATCTATGTTTCCACATCCATGTCCTATCTATTTCATAAATCCTAAATTAAAATATACATATTGCATACTAATTAATCAACCCATACATCTAAATTCACAATAAATTTAACAAATTAATCTTATCCATATAATATTATCATGATTCCCTAAATCCACATAATACCTATCATATTCAAATAACAAGTTATATCATATTCATCTATATATATATATATATATCTATAAATTTCAAGATAAATTATTATGCTCTTTAAATTCAAAAACCAAAAACCTAATCAATAATATTAAAAAAATATCATATAAACTAAAACTTACAAGGGGCCACGACGGAGGGGCTATCTGTGTCTGTTTTTGGACAGGTCGTTTGCATTTTACATTTGTTTTTCAAGTTGGTGGGGTGCGTTTAAGGGCACTTTACATGAAAGTTTTTGCAAATGACCGTCGTGTAAGCTGGGAAAAAAACTAAAATTTACATAACGGTTTTTGCTAAAAACCATTGTGTAAACAGTACACAAATTTGGGCTTTTAGTCACAATAGGTTTTAACAAAATTTTTAGTCACAACAAAATATTTTGACTAATAACTAAAAACCACATGGCTAAAAGGTTTAGTCACAATAAAAATTGAACAAAAAGTTGTGACTAAATACACACTAGTTACAAGATATATTGTAATTAAAAGTCTAGTTTTTTGTAGTAAAGTGTAGCAAAAACCGCCGTGTAAATGTCTGCCTTGTAAACTTCTCCCTCGGTTTCCCATTTCATATACATATACGTTACATAATATATTGTATATTCGTGCTTAAGAATATGAATGCATACGCTGATTACTATATATATATATATATATATATATATATTATATGCATGTATTTTCGCTGAGTTTTAATATATGTGATCCTATGAAATATTATATGCATGTATTTTATATGTGATCCTAAAATATATAAATATTAGAAAGGAAATCAAGTTGCACCAGCTGAAACTGAGCTATCAATGTGTGGTACCTACGCGTAATAATGAAAGAGTAATGGGCGGATTAATGGCAAGAGAAAGATGATGATCAGGACATGAATGAAAGGTTAGAAATAGAAACCAAGAAGAAACAAAAACAGAAAATTATATATGTAGACAAGTATGGCCCAGCTAACTTTCAGGTCAACCAAGTAAGACATTATTGAAAGATGTAATTGATTGATAGTGTCCAAAGTCCCGAATTGACGACGCGTGCAATTAAAGTCAAGTCTCTACGAAGCTTCCTCTATATGTGCATGGGACCAATACTTAACAGTAGAATGAACCCAATTTCTTTTGCTCTTCAAAAAGAGAAAAAAAAAAAAGGAAAAATAAAAAGAAGATCGGCCTCTCTTTTTGCTAACCCCCTTCACCATAACTTATGGTCCACATCCATACCCCGTGTTTCTTTTTATGCTGAATCTTATTGAGGCTTCTCTCTTTACTTCTTCCTCTTCTTGTTCTTCTTCTTCCTCTCTCTCTCTCTCTCTCTATATTTTTGTTTATATAATTGTTTTACGAGAACAATCCCTTCATGTTAAATTTTTGGTACTTATTATGTTTGACAAGATCAATTTTAACTAAAATTTTTAATTGTAACAATATAAAACTCTTGTATGCTATAACAATCAGAAATAATAAGCTACAATATAAAGTTTCATATATTATAGTTTTTAGTTCAAAAATTTCAGTTATAATCATACTTTTTAAACACCGTTTTATTGTTCGTCTTTTAATCTTTTATCAACAAAATAATCTGTTGGAAATTTTGTAAATTCTTGATCAATTAATTGCAAATGGCTTTTGGCTTTTTCATAAGGACCAGCTACAGCCCCATTAGCAGTCAACCATAAAAAGTGTCGATACTTTAAATCATAATAATTAGTCACGGACTACTTTGAAGAAGTATATATTTCGGAGACTTTTAAGAGGTCAAAGTAATTTGTTCGTCTTCTTGCTGGCTATGTTATTCAAGGGTTTCTATAAATATGCATTAAAAGAAACAATTGAAACTGTACATACAAAATGTTAGAAAAGAAAAGAGAGGAAAAAAGAACTCAAGTGTTCATTATTCCAGAATCGTATTGCCTTGTTAGGCCTCTATACTGTTATCATTATTTTTATTGTTAAAAAAAAAGAAGGAATACGTAGGCGCGTACGTTACTTGCTAATTTAATATCTTTAAAAAGATTTCTTAGACGTTTGTTTAATTAAATTTTGTTATAAGATTCTTGTGGGTCTAAGGTAATTAAAAAAAAGTAAGGTGTCTTTGATTATTGAGGTATTTGAAATTTCATATTTAACTTATCAATTACAATTATAAATAGTATCAAGTTATTAGCAACTATAAAAAAAAACAAAAAATTTGCTATAGTGTAAATTTTTTTATGCTATAATTCTTAAAATTAAAAATGTCAATTACAACTAAAGTTTCAAACAGAGGCTATATATATTGTTACATCAATCTTCCTCACCTCAAAAGATAAAGAGGAAAAAACTATCTAGCTAAGAACATCTCTAATGAAATGTTACACTGATATGTAATCAGTGATAAATTTTGGCATTTAAATATAAAAAAACTCTTCAATGTAGTACTATTTTTTAGGTTAAGTTTGTTACATGTTAAACTTAATGACAATTTTGACACTATACATACATATGTTAAATTTGATGTAAAAATATAACAGCACTGCATTATGGACAATAATTTTGTTTGACCTAAATAGCATTGCATTACAAATGTTCTATCATATTTTTTCTATCCATCTGAAAGCTAATGTGATGCTTTAATTATTTGTTGGAATTGAAAATACTAATTCAAATTTTATGAGGCAGAATACTGTAAAATAATTAATTGAAAATTAAAATTTTTTCAATTCGAACCGGTAAACAGAACATCACGTAAATATTTGAAGGTGTTTTACTAGTTGAAATGATTCTCACACTTTGGCATATTAAAAAAAGGAATTGAAATTTTATGCGCCGAGATCAGAACAAAACATTGAGATGCTAAGCATTGACTTTAGTACACAGATGTCTCTAATTTTGTTTTACCCAAATATAGCATTGTATTACAAATACTCTATCATATTTTTCTATCCATCTGGAAGCTAACGTAACACTTGAATTGTCTATTGGAATTGAAAACACTAATTTAAATTTTATGAAAAAAATACTGTAATATATAATTAATTGAGAATTGAAATTTCTTCAATTTGAACCGTGATTTACACGTAAACATTCCAAGGTGTTTTACTAGTTGAAATGATTCTTGCAACTTTAGCATGTTAAAAAAAAAAAAAATTGCCGCAATTTCTTGCGCTGAGATCAGAACAAAACACTGAGATGCTAAGCATTGACTTTGGTATACAGATGTCTCTATACATTCTAAAGTATTCTTATCGCCCTTTTACTTTCAGCCATAGCTTAAATATCGTAATTGTTGACGAAATGCAAACATTGCTTTCATATCTCTATCCTAGTTCAGTGCTTTGGGAAAATTCTCAATACCATTTCTTCAATGATATCCGTTTTTCTCAAAACACTTGGCAGGATCATTTTTGTAAGAAAAAGGAGAGACTTCCGCAGATTCGACTGTATGATAGAAAATTAAAAATATATTATTAATCATTGACAAAGTCAAGAATTTTTTTCTTCTTTCAACAGACGTGGTGAATTAAAAAAAAAAATCAATTTTCAACAGTTCGGTATAACTGATTTTTTTTTTTTTTTTAATCTCTATTAGCATTGCAATTTTTTGAAATGTAAGTACTTATATTCAAAAAATCAAAGCTTGGGTTATAACTGAAAACTTAACTTTTTTTCGTTTTACTTTTATATTTGTCCTACTAAAATTCTAATTCTTGATGTCTTGACCTTTTTTTTTCCCCTTACTTTTTAATAGTTTACAGTAATTATGCTCTTATTTTAATTCTCTCAATTTATTTTCTTGCACCTTTTCATTCAGTAATTTTTCTATATTCCTTATTTTTTTATGGATTTATCCTCTAACATTATTTGAGTATACTCACTCATACATCAGGAAAAAAAAAAGAAAAGAAAGCGTGTACTTTTTATTGAACAATATGAATTCCGTTTTTGACGAGGAAAAATATATATATTAGAAGAATCCTTACAGGACAGTTAAAGAGGAATATTTCATCATAAATATATGGATGAGAGTGTAGTTCTGCTACAAAGAATAACACATTTAATAGGTATTGATATTTGAATCATAATAATTTTCTCCTTAAAACTTTAAAAAACTCTTTGAAAAGCAATTCTAATATCTTCTAGAGTTTTATGGTTCAACTAATAGTGTAATTTTTATCTATTTATACTATTATTAGTCAACTTTCATAAATGCGCGTTACTGAGATAAGTTTCTAGACCGTCACTGACCGCAAGTCCCTTATCAAAATTTATTACTAAAAAAATTCAAGATAAGTCACCTCAATGAACGTAAAAAAATACTGAAAAAATAAGACAATATACCTCACAATAATGTGTAAAAATAGCTGTCCTCGATCTCTTTCCTAGTCTGATTCTAAAGAAAATTAACCTTTGACATATAGCAAAACTTTCATAATATTTTAAGAATAACAAAAATTCGTATTGATAGAATGATTATTATAATTACTTTGTAAGTTTTTTAATTTGTAAAATAGTGTAAAAATTTTGCTAAATTTCAATTCCATCGTTATAAATTTGCCACACCATAGACCAGAGAGAAGCGGATCTTCCCGATTACCATTCTAGGAATCATGCAGTATGTCCATAAAACCTTTGGCAACTCATCTATCCATGCACCCTTAAGGCCATCTAATTTTTTCTTCAAGTTGTCCTTGAGGGTCTTGTTCACAGCCTTAATCTATCCATTATTGTGTAGTACCTAGAAGATGAGTAGACCTTCCTTAAACCAAGCTGTACACACATTTGCTTAAGGCTTGCAGCTTCAAATTTCTTGGCATTGTCGATAACAATGGTGTGGGGAATCCCATACTAGTAGATGATCTTTTTAAATATAAAGCTTTGCACTTGGCCTCCATGATCTCAGTATAAGGCTCAACCTCTATCCACTTGGTGAGGTAGTCTATGGCTACAATATAGTTTTTAAAGTAGGAACGGGCCATGAGGAGGGCTCTAAGGGGTCAATGGCCTATTTTGCGAAGCCCCAAGCGCACATAACTAAATTGAGGGGGTTCAGAGTGGTAGTTGATCATCTGAGCAAATTGTTGACACTTTAAGCACTAGCGGAAATAATCCATTGAATGTTGATCCCTGGTCGGTAAATAATACCCTTGTCAGAGGCACTTTAGTGGCAATGACTAACTACCTGTGAAGATACTGCACAATATACCATGGATCTCTTCCATCAGATATTTCACCTTTGTTGGTCTGGCGCATCTTTGGTAGGGGCCGAGTGGCCTCGTCGATATAGCTTCTCATTGATCATCATGTACTAGGCAAATTTTTAGTGAATCCACCAAGTTTTTTCTTCGATCCTAGGTTAAATCAGCCATTGTCAAGCACTTGATGATTAGGTCCAACCCCATGCTATTTTGGCTGGTTGTCTCGTTCACGCTATTAGGGCGAGAGATGCTTGACTCTAATAAACTTTCATTGGGATAGAGATCAAGTTATTACCCTCGAGTCCAGAGAATAATAGAGCAAGTGCACCAGCCTTTGCATTCTTAGTTCTTAGAATATGGACCATATTGTAGCATTTGAATTGGACGAGGAAAGCCTCTACCTTCTTCAGGTGTTTGGCCATCCTCTTTTCTCAGTCCTTGAATCCACTAGTAACTTGTTAGAAAACTAGTATCAAGTCACTATGGATGCAAATGTTGTCCATTCCAAGCTTGTGGGCAATGCCTAGGCCAATAATCAAGGCCCCGTAGTCGCTTCATTGTTGGAGGATTTGAAGTCGAATCGAAGGATGTAGTTTATACTTGTCAAAGAAGATCAAGACCAACCATGCACTCAAATTGTTGCACTAGAAGAACTATCGACTTTCCAATTTGGCAACTAGGGTTCTTCCGAGCAGCTACTTGGCTAGTCAGCCCCCTCCATAAGGGCCTTGTCAAGTGATATTTTGCCTCGGTTGGGCTCGATACCTATGAGAGCTTATGCCTTTATACTTTTGTGGGGGACAAATTGTATTTTAAACTCTCCCAGTTCTACTAATCAGTTCGATATTTGACCAGAGATCTATGGGTTTTGCAAGACAGGTCAAAGTAGATACTTGGTTAGTAACCAAATAGAGAGACCTTGGAAATATGGTTGGACCTTCCAAGTAGAGGTAATCAAAGCAAAGGTTAATTTCTCTAATGGTTGGTAGTTTTCTTTAGCTTCCTAGAATGCCTTGTTGGTGTAATATATGGGCTTTTAGGTCTTTTTTTCTTCTCGGACTACGAAGAAGCTAGCCGCCTTCTCAAACACCACCAGATAAGTGTAAAATGTCTCTCTCAGAAGAGGCTTGGATAGGTGTTGAGGCGTTACCAAATACCTTTTAAGGTTTTGAAAGGCTTCCTCATGTTCTTTGCTCCACTAAAACTTTCCCTTTAAGTGCTTGAAAAGAAAAGGTGGCACTTGTCGATGGACCAAAAGACAAACCTTAAAAGAGTAGCTACCATCTTGGCAAGCTTCTAAACTTCCTTGACCATGTGGTGAGGGTGTATGTCTATAACAACTTAATCCTTGGCCGGGTTCACTTCTATGCCTCTATGGTTGACTATAAATTTGAGAAACTTCTCGGACTCTACCCCGAACGTGCACTTTTCAAGGTTAAGCTTCATCTTATACTTTTAAAGGATGTCAAAGCATTCTCAAAGATTTTCAATATGGTTCTCTGCTTAGACTGACTTGACCAACATGTCATCCATATACACCTCTATGGTCTTCCCGTTCTGCTTGGTAAACATTTTGTTCACTAGGCATTGATAGGTGGCTCTAGTCTTCTTCAACTTGAAAGGCTTGA
This sequence comes from Artocarpus hirsutus, assembly GCA_946598075.1. NCBI lineage: Eukaryota > Viridiplantae > Streptophyta > Magnoliopsida > Rosales > Moraceae > Artocarpus > Artocarpus hirsutus. Next base: position 4,749 of record CAMOHE010053210.1, on the reverse strand, counting down.
CAACATAATAGAACAACCCATGATTGATCATAAATGCCATCTTCATCTGGTCTTTCTCGACCACTTGATCTGGTTGTAAATTGAGTAGGCATCCATGATGTTGACTAACTTGTGCCCAACCATCGCATCAACCAGTTGATCGATCTTTGGAAGTGGAAATAGCCTATCAGGCTGGCTTTGTTTAGGTTGGTAAAATCAATGTAGACCTATCAATTCCCATTAGCCTTTTTAACTAGAACAACATTTGCAAACCACTTAGGGTATGTTACTTCTCAGATGAATCCAACCTTTAATAATATTTTGTACTTCCTCATTGATGGCCGCTTACCGTTCAGGGTTAAATGCTCTTTGTTTTTGAATCACCAGTTGTGCTTGGGATTCATATTCAAGTGATGGCAAACTATGTCCAGATCAATCCAAGACATGGCCTTGTAGGACCACACAAACATATCTCGATACTCCCTAAGGAAGTTCTCTAGGTCTGTTCTAGTCTCAGGCTTTAGCTATAAGCAAATCTTGACCATTTGGTCGAGGGTCTTCGCATCCAGCTAGAAAGGTACAAGGTCTTCTGGGAGAGTTGCTCAGATTTCTTCTTCAAGAAATCTAGGGTCCAAATTAGAAAGTATCTTTGTCTCTTGATCAACTAGGAACTCAATCTTGTCTACCTTGTAGATGATTGAGACATTCATCTGTCGATCAATCACCTCCTTGATGGCCTTCACATGTCATTCTGTGGACATTGTCTATTCGATTCTCACAACTCTGACCCCATCTGAAGTTGAGAACTTCATGGTCAAATGATAGGTAAAAACCATAGCCTTTAAAGCATTCAAGGTTGACCTGTTGGTGATGATATTATGCTGGATGGTTTTTGATGAGCAGGAAATCCACTAGTTGAGTGACATATGCTC
>CAMOHE010053209.1:5575-36464 GCA_946598075.1 Artocarpus hirsutus | reverse complement strand
AAAGTTAAAGATCTTACATGCCTTGATTTGTACTACAACCTACCCAAAACTTCTACTGGTCGTAAGTCCGGTCAGCGGACTCTTCTCCGATCCTAAGCTGATATCCACCTAGGGTAAGATTTTAAAATAATAAAAACGTGAGCGAAAGGCTCAGTAGGACTATATTTAAAATAAACAGATAAATATTCTAATAGAACTTTCTTAATAAATAAATAATTAACAAATCAAATAAGTATTTTCATTTATTAAAATTCTATCAAAAACAATTAATCAAAAGTACCTTTTTAATTCTCTCGGGTAAACCAAATACTCACCACCGAAGTGGCCCAACTGGGTTTTAGGACCTGCCCCCAAGGTCGTTCACTACACGACCCGATCTCTGTTATGGCATCATGCCTATATATCTTTCTTTAATTATTAAAATCTCTGTTTACCAAATATAATCATTTACATTCATTATGAAATTCATTATGAACATTTCTCAAGCAACCGCTTGTAAAGATATTTAAACAAAATCATTTCCCAATCAGTCATTGAAAACATTTGATAAAAATCCCTTTTTGGTCAAAATCATTTTGAAATAGGGCCACCAAAAAAAAGGGGTAGAAGTCCTACCTCGATATCCGTGTCGATGTCCCACACCGTAATCCCGGTCCGCTATACGTTAGCTCCGCGGATCCACACACAATTCCTAAACGCATAGTAACTTAGTTCATTAGTATCTAATCCGGGGTATCCTATGTAATCAAATCATCCCATGGTGTCCTAGTGTGCCATTCAAGTTTATAAGATCATTTTATAAAGTTAAAATTTCAATCAGGGTTCAAAACAGTGAAAACGGGTAAAAAATCACAAAACTGCATCATTCCTGATCGGCCTGCTGGTCGCCCTGGTTCGGCCAGCCGAACTGTACAGTTCGGCCTGTCGGAAGACCAAGTCCGGTCGGCCGAACATTCTCAGGTTCGGCCTGTCGGACGGATGAATCCGGCCTACCGATCCTTTGAATCCGGCCTGCCGATCTGAAAAATTCCAGAAATTTTTACGCACGGGTCTCGGCCTCCTGAATCCAAATCTTCAAATCTAACATGTTTTTCTCAATTCTCAGGCATGAAAAATCATCATAAACAATAGAAAATCATAGTAGAACACTTTTTAATGGATTAAAACAAGTTTCAAACAAGATTTTCACAAAAATCCAAAAATAGAGAAAATAAAGAAAAAATAAAAAATCTTGATTTTGATTCGTTTTTGATGAAATAAAGTTTGTATTCTAGCTAATCTAAGTCCATCTAACTTAGATTGAAGCTTTTCTAAGCTTAGAAACTCTTAGATTTCAAAATGTAAGAAAATTTAAAAAATTGAAAAACTTTTGAATTTTAAAAACTAACCTCGAATCAATGCTTAAAAACGATGTTTTTATTGTTGAATCTCGTTCTCGAGTCTTCAATCTACTTAACCGAAGCTTGGAATCAAAATTTGATTCAAAATTTTAGAGAGAGAATGAGAGAGAGTGAGAGAGGAGAGAGAGTGCGCGAGTGAGAGAAATGAGAGGAAAAAGAGAGAGAATGAAATAAATAGAGGAAAAAAAAGAAAAATAGTTGCACAGAACTATGTGCAACAGCACACTGTTTTTCAAATCAAATTGCTTTGTTAAATATTTCAATTAACAATTAAAAATAATTTAGATTAATTAAAAATTATTAAAAGAGTAAAATAACATAAGTTTTCTTAATTTTCATAAAATGATAAACTTAAGTTAAAAACACTTATTATGACACATTTATCTATCATTTAATACTCTAATTATACTTAATTAACTTTAAGGTGTTACAGAGAGTAGAAAGAAGACTTGGGGTTGGATTTCTCATTTTGACCTTGCAAAAAAAAAAAAAAAAAGAACTGAATCCAATCCCAAGGGAGAGACAAAAGCCAATCAAGTTGTAACCATCATTATGATGGTGCACCACCCCTGCAATCCTGCCCTTAGCTCATTAGCCCCCACCACAGCACAAAATTCACAATCAGCAAACAGTGTTGAGAACCAGAAAATACCTAACTTCTCAAAATCTTATCCCCTTAGTAGTTATAACTTTAGTTGTTAGCCTGGCGCTTTGCACCCAAATGCTGTCTTCTAGGCCCTCTGTTCTTCTGTTCTCTCTCCTCTCTCTCTCTAGCGCTCTCTCTCTCTCTCTCTACTTCCTAGAGGTAACAAGCCCCCAACTTTCTATTTGCTCTCAGGAGTCCATTTTCAATGGCTTATTATTGGCTCCAAAAACCCAATTCCATGTTATGGATCTTCTCAACCCTGTTTTATCAAATCTCTCTTTAACAAGAGACTCAAAGACAGACAGACAAAGATACCATTTACCCATCCATCAACACTGGGATTTATGAAAAGAGACTATGATTACATAATAGGATAAATAAGTACACTATGTGCTAACTAATATACATTTATCACTTTTTACAAAGGCCAAAATTTCTTGGTCGAAATTTAAAACTAAAAAAGAAAAAGGACAGGAGAGACAAGAAAACAAAAGCTAAAGCAAAAGATGCAGGTGGAAAAAAAGGAAAAAGAAAAAACTAAAGAAGTTCAATTAATGAAGAAAGGGTAGTGGAGAAAAGAAAAGTAAAGAAAAGTAAAGAAAAGAGAGGCGTCATCATTGTACTTCAGCCGTCAAAACACAAACCGTCTCCTCCTCCTCTGCGGCGGCGCAGGGTAGCAAAACCCAACCCGACCCAAACCAAAACGCCGTCGTCTCGGCCTTAATCCGAATTCCTATCCCAGTCGTACTCGCCGTCCGAATTCTCCGGGTCGGGCAGCTTATTCAAGTCAACCCGGTTCACAAACCCACCGCACGGCTTCATCTCGGCGTCTCCGCCGTCACCGCCGCCGCCGAACCGATGATGGCGGTGGTGATGGTGATGGTGATGGTGGTGGTGGTGGTGGTGGTGGTGGCGCGGAGCCTTCTCGAGCGCGTCCACTCTCGTACCGACCTCGGTCGCCTTCTTCCTTATCGAAGCCGCCGACATATCGCCGACGCCACCCCATCCGCAGCCGCCGTTCTCGCCAGCCAGCAGCTCCGGGAAATTGAGCCTCGCAGACGGGCCCCTCAGGTAGAAAACGGCGGTGTCGTAAGCTCGCGCAGCCGCTACAGGAGTCCAGTACGAGCCGAGCCATATTCGCGAGCGCTTGTTCGGCTCCCGAATCTCGGCTACCCATTTCCCCCATTTCCTCATCCTTATCCCCTTGTACTGCTTCTCGCTCTCTCCTCCTCCTCCTCCTCCTCCGCCGCCTCTTTTCCTCGTCGCCGTCTCTCTCGCCGCTCCTTCTGCTTCCATATCTCTCGATGAATTTTTTTCCCTTTTTTTGTTTGGTTTTTCGAAATTCTGAGACCGACCCAGATGGTTTTTGGGGCTAAGAAATCGTGGGTAAGGAATGAATTTTCATGGGAGTCTGAACATTTTCAAAGATTTTGTTATTCTTTTCAGGGAAAAACAGAGGAGGGTAAGAGAGGAGAGAAGAGAAGGCCTCTCATGCTCTACTACTTTGCCACTATGCTTGTCATCTTGGTAAACGTCCACGTTGATTAATTTCTTCACAACTTAAAACACCCATAAATAAATAATAATCAGAAAATCCAAATTCACCGACACAAAATATATCTCACATATTTTCCTTTTCTTTTTCTTTTCTTTTCTTTTTTGCCCCTTTTCCTTTCCTTCTTGGTAATGGTTATCACTGAAGAGCCCGTCCGAGGAACACAGGTTGTAAAACATTAGATGCTCTTATTTATTTATTTTTTATTTTATTTTTTTATGTTTGCAACCTATGAGGGTCTCTGTTTCTATAAATCCAAATAAATATTATTATTTTATTTTTTATTTGTGGGAATGATAATAATAAAATAAATTATTGAGTGGTGGTGGTGGTGGGGTGCTGGCTGGAATGGGTGGTGTTTTATGCGGGCAGGTGAGGTGGAATTCAAAGGTTGAGCAAAAAGGAAATGTCAATTTTCACGGTAAGCAAAATATTAGTTTTTTTTTTTAATTTTTTTAATTTATCTATTTATTTTTTTGTGGTTTTTTTTTTTTTGGTTTTTAATTTCTAAGAGGTGGCAGAGGGTAGGTCGGTGGTCGGTTGATAGATACCGTTAGGAATTGACTTTCCCTCTACGCAATAACGATTTGAGTGCATGGGCATTTTTGTCCTTGCGGTTCAGAGTTTTGTTGCGACCAATTAATGGGATAATATGGGCAATGTGCATTTGGGGTGGCCCTCTAACCAGTATATTGGTTCAAAACCATGGGTTTGTGTCGGTTCAATTAACGAATCGACTTCATCGGTTTTTGAAAATCCAAAACGGAACCTTTCAACCACCAGAACCTAAACCGAACCGCTCAAACAATAAATGGTTCAATTAACCGACCATCCTAGTCAATTTTTAATATAAAACCAATTTCGTCAATTTTCTTTGGTCAGTTTCGATGTTTCGGTTTTTTTTAACACCCCTTAAAGACACTAAATAAAATGTGGTGAAAGCTATTTCAATTTGTTTATTATTTCAGGGGCGGCTTAAAAATAATTAATGTATCAACATCAACATAAGCATCCTTTAATTAATTAATATGGTTTTTCCTATTTTTTTCTTTGTTTTTACTTTGAAAAATTTATGATAAGCAAGATTGATCTTATTGGTAGATTTTATCATTTTAACCTTTAAATTAATTTTTAATAATATAATAATAAAAGAACACTGTTTTACATTGTGTTTTGTAAATTTTTAACTTGTACAATCATAAGTTAAATCGTTAAAAATTTAATTCAACGATTAAAATAACAGGATCTATCAATAAAACAAAAAGGTGTTTGACAAAATCAGTTATAGCTAAAACTTTTATTGCTACATATAAAGCTTTTATATCCTATAATGATTAAAAAAAATAAGCTATAATATAAAACTTTTACATGCTACAATTTTCGATACTAATCATACTTTTTAAACAACTTATAAAATACATATCCTACTATAAAAGCTCTACTTTTACCTTTTCATCCCTTTTTTTTTTCCCTTCTTCTTTTCGGTTCATGAGCTTTACCGTCGCTGTGTGATTGGGAAAGGCATAAAGATTGATTCAGTTGGTGGTCGAATAAAATTAAGATACCGTAAAAGTCATGTCAATGTAATAGGACAAAACGTGAATTTTGTTGAGAGATTGGGAATTGAAAATTTAAAGAATCTTTGTATTTTTTTAGGTAAAAAATATAGTTGGGTGAAAATGAACAAATATCTTTCTTCTTTTTTTTTTTAATTCTATTTATGAACGTCATCCATGCAATCCCCACTCTTAATTTAGGGTACTTTTTTTTTTTTTTTGAACTCCTAATTTTAGGACACTTGCTTTACACTTCAAAGTTTACACATAAAGCCATCCTCCATTTTTTCCCCTGTTAAATATGTGTAGTCAGTTTCAAATATTTGTCCCGTGTTGTTGGTTAAAGAGTGCAAATGATGGATTATAAATATTATTTAATTAATATGCCACATTATTGACAAGTAATGAGTTCAAGGTTTCATTTATAAACTTAACCGATCTCCTTATACCATTCATAAAACAAAAAAGAAAGAAACTTCTGGAAAAATAAGAAATAAAGCACGCATACATATACTGATATACATTATACACACATGATCCAAAGTTTTACAAAAAATATACGAATATTAAATCATTTGTAGCTCCACAATTCTCTACGCATTGCACTAGGATTAAATGAGCCTTGTTGTAGCAGAAACTGCAATCCCGACAGAAAAACCAATAAAGCATTCAAAAATTTTATGCACACATATAACATACACACATATATATATATATGTATATGTATATGTATACGAAGAGGTGAACGTACCTCCTCTATGTGGTGCGGTTCCAACATATTGCACGTCCTCTCGCATAGCGCACACGATTATAAGCTGACAGGAGGACTGCATGATTGAGCCTTTTGCAATTATTTATTTATTTTTTAAAGGAGCCGACGTCGTAAATAAAAATATTGATCATGAATTTTGTTCTTTAGTTTTTTGTCCATTTGATTGAATATATATTCAATATAAATTAAATTAATCATTGAAAGCTTATCGGTACAAAATGACTCCACTTTTCTTTGCCGAGCAAAAGGGCCGTGGCCTTGCCACTTATATCATCCCTTTTAGTTTCTTGTTCTCTTATGGAAGTTTCAATTATATAGCCTTTCTAACTCGTGAACTTGATATAAAGCAAGGATTGCATGCATACATATATACATACATACACATATTATATATATATATATATAGAGAGACACATGTATATGTATGTATATTTGTATAATGGAAATTAACAACTTAGTTGAAACTCATAGTTTTAACTCTGAATACTATAAAAGCTCTCTCACATACTTTAGTGTAAAACAAAATATCCTATAATGTAAAATTCTCGTATGCTGTAGTATTTATGATTCTAATTCATAGTTCTAATTACGTTACAAAACACCCTCTATATATGTGTATGTTTGTGAATATGTATATATGTATGTATATAAAATTGTGAAAGTGAGAATTCACATTTCAAAGCCATGTGTAAAAAGTAATGGGGAAAAAAAAAAGTTTCCACAAAGGGGTGCAAACCAAGCATGTGGCTGGTGATCAGGGAGAGACTTTTGAAAGATATATATTGAAGTTTCTGGTTGGTTAATTCGTAGGCGTTTAAACACGGTTCAGAAACATGCAATGTTCAAAAGAGTACTTGAAAAAATTATGTGGGTTTCATGTTAGTACGTTTGTGCACGTAAAGGGAAACGAACAATATTGAAACAGCGCATGGCTTTATAGGTCAATGAATTCCAGGTGAAGCAGAGGGATGTGCGTGCATGTATGAACCAAAAGCAAGTTGTGAGAAGAAAAAAAGCATCAAAGCTCCTTTAAAATGGGGTCCGCCAAGCCAACACAAGTAGCCAATCTTGACTTCTTAGTTCCCACAGAGAGAGTGGTGTGTGTACCTAACCACACCACAATGTATACACACAACGCCACAATATTAGATGGACAAATTTTTCAGACTTCTCTATGAATTACATCACGTGTGTTAACATACTCTTAAATTTTAAAACATATTTTTGTCTCTTAAACTATAATATTTTATCATATATATCACCAAACTTTTGATCAACTTATTGTTCTCGGAGAATAACACCTGTTATGCATATTAAAAAGAAAAATTATCAGTTTCTTTGAACCTTTAAAGACCCTAATTATATTAGGGTTTGTTCGTTTATTTTCCTTCTTCTCTTCTTATTTATGATCAACTACTTCGAGGATAAAACATATAAGAATTTGGCTTCCAATTATTTATTTGGAGCAAACGAAAAAAGACGTTTATATTAAAACCTTATTATTATATCTAATGTCAAATCAAACAAAAACTTAACATTTTCAACAAAAAATAATGATTTTAATATTTATGGACGAATTTAGAACGTTTCAAAATTTGGGAGGCATCTTGACACAGAGTGCATAAAAAATTTGTAAAATCCGATCTGTGGCTAAGCTTATTATTACAAAGACTCAACTAATATATTTTCTTACATCAAAAATTGATTTTTCCCTCGTGCTCTTAAAACTCTTGACCATGTGTTTTTTACTTGACGTACTTCCACAATTCACGTTGTCAACTTTCCGTTTTCTTTTGCTAGACCTTTTAGTTCCTTTCTTTTTCTCTCTTTCAAATTAATGTCAAGTGCCTTTTTCTTTTCGTTTCTTTTCTGTTCCTTTTCTTTTTCCTTGTTTCCTCGGTTGTCAGAGCAAGTGAAAGTGTGAACTGGAGGGCAGAAAAACAATGCTACATGAGTTGTGACCCTTCTCTCGTAGCCAAAAGCAGACAAGGGATCGACCAATGAATGAAGCTTCTTAGGAAAGTCCTCCCCCCATGCCATGACGTAACGTGAGACGACAAACGAACGTGACAAAATCTGAGGTGGTAAAATAGTGGGCTACAACCCCTATTTGTAGGACATCAAGGCACGTTGACTTTGTTTTTCTCTTTCTTTTCTTTTCTTTTCTTTTCTTGTTTACAATTCTGAATTCCCAAAGAATGGAAAAAATTGGAAAATTATCAATGATGATCATGATGGTCGTGAGGGCACATCAACGATTGATTTTGGATTGTAATTATGCGGTGGACATGAAACAAGTCATTTGCGTGGAAAACAAGGCAATTTCTCTCTCTCCCTCTCTCTCTCTCTCTCTCTCTCATCTAGTAGCTGTCATGTAATCGTTTTAGAAATGCTGCATTTTGCGAGCGAGTGAGATACGGGTAATTCTACCGTCCAATTATTTACTGAACTCAAAGTCCAAAATTTTAGGTGGAGCTATCATGACAAAGTCAAGAGCTTGAATTTACCATACACTCTAATAACTGCTTTTGTCTTGTTATGTAATTAAGTTTGAGCATTATCAAGTCTACCATCCAAATGCATTAAAACCCATAAGCTCTATGGAATGGGTTTTTCTCTATATGAAGTCAATGGGTTTCTAAAGGAAGTCCAGAGAGCAGTTGAGTTTCCCTCATTTGAGAAATCATTGGATAAAGGGAGTTGTATTCCTTTGAGGGCACTGATTAAGCAATCACTTGTATTCCTTTTTTGAGGGTAACAATTATTGGTAATTGCACGATCCCAATAAAAGGTTCTATATTTACATTTTGATTTTTGAAGATACAAAAAGGTGTCATCTTTTGGCAAAGTTTGCTAAAAACTCCTTTTTGGCTTATAAGATCTAAAAGTTACCTCTTAAAATGTTTAGACTGAGTTTAGCTCTTCCGGGAGCTTTCAATCAGTCATATGGCCTGATAGAACTTTACTTGTGCTTTTTAGTCATTAAAAAAATAGAGATAAAAGTTATTGCTTTTTAAAAAGTGTTGGGATCATATTTAAAAAAAAAATAAGTGGATAAAAATGGTTATAAATTTTTTAATAAGTAATAAAAATATAAGTTTATAATATTTTATTAAAACTCTAGTACAAATTCTAGACACCCTTTTATGAGTTTTTTTTTTAATGAAAAGTCATGTTTTGTAACTTTGACTAGAAGCTTTTTAAAGAGAGCCAAAGCTTTTTTAATAGATTATCCAAACACTTCCATTAAATAGTTTTTGGACTCAAAAGCGATTTTCAAAAAGTTCTATCAAACAGACTCATATATAATGTAGCTTCTTAAAAAATAAAATAAACTTTAAAAATTGTACCAAAGTTTTAATAAGATATTATAAACTTCACTATAATATTTTATTTACTTATTGAAAAGTTTAAAAATCATAATTACCCATATAAACTCTTTTAAAAATACGATTCTAAATGCATACTTAAAAGCCACAATTTGGTTCTGTTTATTTCAAGAATTCAAATCATGATAGTTTGAACTTTTTTTGTTTGAATAAAAAGTTTGAAAAGTATGGTTTGAAATTGAAATTAAAAATAAATTCTAAAATATAAAAATGTCCTTGCATATAAAAAAAGGACTCTAATGCCACATGGGAGAATGTTGAGTTCGAGTCCAAAGGGGGTTAAATTTTGAAATTAGGTGGTTTTTAATCTCAAACATCTTGTCAAGAGTTTGAAATTGGTTCTCCAATTTATAAGCCAAACACCAACTTAGGTCCAAAATTGGTTTCAAACTTTTTAAACCCTCCAAACAAACGGCTTCTTATTTCTCTTTTCCTACTTACCAAAAGTAACGTGAATTTGAGAACCACTGCTTCTTTGTCTTATTTTTCAATTTTAACACTTCTTTAAAATAGTTTAAAACATACCACCTTCACATAAGTTTTAAACAAAAACCCCAACAGGGAACTTACGGAAGAAAGAGAGAGGACAAATATACGTTATCTAGAGCTATTTTGCCTTTTTTAGCTAGGTATGGATCGAAGGGAGGGAAAAACAAAGAAAGAAAGTCAAAACACAATAGTGATAATAAAAAAGTAAATCATCACCTAATATATGTCCTAAATAATAGTTCTGTCTATTAAGATTCACTATTGTAATATTTATTTCAATTTAACAAAAATAAAACCTTCATTTAAAAAAAAAAGGGGGGAAAAAAGAGAAACGAAAAGAAAACTAGGAAATAGATGAAAAGGAAATCTTCCATTTTGAAGGCTATCAATAACTATAAATGGTAACCGGCTCTTTCTAGATTATGAGGCAAATTATGATTGTAATGACAACAACGACTAATATTCACCAAACGCTACTGGTACATAGTACTACAAAATATGATAACACTCATCAAAACCATAATTAGGGAGGTTTCTAGAGGAGAACAAGCTTTCAACACGGCTGTTCTCACTGTTCCCTTTGAATTTACTTCAACTTCTTACGCATTCCCATCCTCGATTTTGCAAACCTTAAGTTATTGTTAAGCAAAACATTTATAAAGCATAACCAACGCAAAGAATTAAAATGATAAAATACACAAGGAATTAGAAAACCATACTTTGTATTTTGGACTGTATCAGTTTATGCACCGTTCTTACCTTTCTTCAGTTAACAAGCCGTTTTGACTATGAAAAAGACCTAAAAGTCCTTTAGAAAAGAAAGAATAAGAAAAGGAATATAGGAAAAAAGAATTCCAAGATATGAAGGACATTTAGGTCGTTCTTATAGTCAAAATAAACTTTGACTAAAAGTATAACGTTTGACCTGAACTTGAAATGTGATGCTGTAAATGTTATACGATCCAAAATATAAGGTAAGATTTTAAAATATCTCAAACCGTGGAGTATAAAAAAAAAAAAAAAAAAAAAAAAAAAAGAAAAAACTATTTGGTTGCCAAAGGATACTCTAATCGCATGCCTTCGCCCGTGGATGAGAACAGAATTGTGCCTTGTAGGTGATTTAGGGCTCCAGCTGAACAGGCAGTATCCTGCATGGATTTGGCAGTTCATACATGCACAAAATGGGATCATAATATCAGGTTAAAAAAAGGCAAACATCAGGTGCAATTTGGATTTTGCTTCAAGATGTTTAAAGAACCATAAAAACAGACGCAGCACCTGAAAATCAACAAATGCAACTGGAGACCCGTATGTTCCTTGCATCTTCAATTTTATGAACCCAGGGCATCTAATAGGAACAGTGAAAAACAATATCATAATTTTTTCAGAGTTCAGATTAAGAATATGACATAAAAACGGAGAAGGTACTAACCTTGAAAATACTTGAACTAGCTCCTGCTCCGTGCAAGTAGGCCCTAAATTAGCCACGAAAAGAGTTGGGCACGGGGTGTTATTTTGTGGAACATGCGGCACCAAAGAATTATGCTGTGAATGCAGGAGAAGACAGTTATTAATTGCTAAACAGAGAGCTAGTCATGAGCATATTAGGTGACAAGCGTTTTGAGTTAGAGCAAAAAATGCCACTGAGACAAGCTATTCTAGATTAAGACGCTATAAATATAGCATCAAAGACGTCAAGTACAAACAAAAACTTAAAAAATTGTTCATTATGCACCAAACATTAGAGTGGAATTTTACTTGCAAAATCGAAAACAAAGATTAATATTTTACAAAGAACATTAGTTTTGATGTAATACTCCATGAATTTTTTCCACAAGGACCACGGGGAAAGAAGGGAAGAAATAAGGGATAAAAGATCTACCAAATGTGAAGCCATGGTCTCATTTACTGCTTTTGTCTCCAAATTCCCCTGACTGAATGTTTTAGCAAAACAAAAGGGAAGAAAGGGAAAGAATTAATAGATGTTACTCCAAGACATATAGAGTATGTAACTTAACAAGACCAGTATAATAAACTCCAACTTCAGGGAACAGGGCATAGAGTAACTTTATTAGGCCCGGGACCTTTCCGCTAGAAGTAATACCATATGTGCAGATTATTGAGCTAAAAAGTATAACTTTCACATAGTACAAGTGTGCTTAAGCAGTGCAGATGACCTTGGTGCAGATGGATAACCAATGTTGTAAGCAGAATTACCCATTCCAGGCATGTGCGTGCTGCCAAGACCTGCTAGTGTCCATGCGTGCAAAACATGTGCAATGTGAGCTTTAAGAAGAATGTGTCCCTCGAGTGACTAACAGAGTTTAATTCCAAGCAAAAATCAGGCACCACATAATAATGTCGAGCATATCATATCAATTGAGGAAAAGATAGTTGGAAGAGAGATAAGGAAATCAAAAACCTTCCTACAACACCAGGACAGTAAACAGAAGAAAAAAAACGTTGCAACTACAGAGCTCCTACTCTGCCATTACCAGAATCATTAGCCCCCCTTGAAAACAGAGACCGTTTAGATCTCTTATCTGATCCAAATCTTCCATCATCTACATAAAATGATCAGGCAAAGGCTCATAGTCAGCTCCAAACAAGTAAAACTACAAGGCTTGCTTACAAATCAATTAATAGCCACAGAATTTAACAAGTAAAAGACCTGTTCTTTGGCGCTTTGATCTAGAGTTTGCTTTCGCTAGATCAATGTACAATGTGGACCCTTTCTCAAGATCAAACACCATCCCCTGCAGAGAACATTGAGAATCAAGCATACAATGCGAGCAAATTTTTCAAACGCATCAACTGAATGATAAAGTAGAAAGTAGTCCCAATGCAGGAACTGAATGATAAAGTAGAAAATAATCCCAATGCCAGTTCAAATCAAGGTCCTCATGATTGTAAGCTTTACTGCTCTATAATGCCAGTTCTTTATCAATAGACTACTGCATTAACAAATCTGTCAACCCTGTCGACAAGGAGTACAGCATACAATCAAATATTCAAGCCATATATACACATATACTAAACCACCCATTAATGAGCCTGATGTACTAAACCAGCTAAATGGGAGCTTAACAAGAGAAATACACACACACACACACACTTACTTGAGCGGTGCAGTGTCCAGTATTAACTAACGTCAGACTCAATCATCAAGCCTTTATGTCTAGTAATAAAAGGGGGGAAAAACAAGAAGCACAAAGATTTTTGCACAAGTTGGCTAGAACTATAAGATGTAACTGGCATTTCTGAAACAGGAATTTTATCGAAGGTATGCTAATTAGCTTCACAAAGGGGGGAAAAAAAAAGATATAAACAGATATTATGAATAATTACTCAACATATCATCAAAGCCTGATCCTAGTTAAATCCCACATATCAAATGTGCTTATTCAGTTGAATGGTAATAAAACAAAAAATACCCACATATTAGCTCCTCACATTGCATATAGAATACCCAACAATGGAAAAGTTTGTCTTACATTCAGAGCGTGCATTGCCGCGATTGCATATTGCTGATCCAAAAACACAGCGAAAGCGAATGGCTGCCACAAAGAAGAACACCGAATCGGATTCAGCACATGATTATCAATGACATTACATGAGAAATTCAAGCCAACAATTAATGGGGAAAAGAAAGTTCCAATCTTTTCAAAAGTATACAAGATGAAATACTTCAATTGTTGAGAGGAAATACATAATTAATAATGATTAGAGAAGTTCGTACCTGAGATGTTTGGGTAGGGCTCCGAAGATGCGAGGACTCGTAGCCGGGGAACTCGCGGAAGAGATTGAAGATTTCGCGAGGCTTCACGTCCTCGGGAAGCCCGGCGACGAAGAGCGTTCGGACCTCGTCGTGCGAGCCCGGAGCGAGGAGCGGCGGCGTGTAGATCCCGTAAGGGGGTTGCTGTTGGTGAGGGGCGTACGGCTGGGGCAAGTGGTGCGGTGCAGGTGGCAGCGCCGCCGCAGAGGGTGGAGGCGGCGGTTGGTAGTAAGGGTAGGGAGGCACCGCCGACGGCGGAGGAGGAGGTGGGTAGTACGCGGCCATGTCGTCCATCGGAGACGAATTGGGGAAGAAATCAGACCCTACAGTAGAGTTTGCTCTCTCTCTCTCTCTCTCTCTCTCTACACACCTGGGTTTTGCGTCAATGCTTTGTTATACACCGGAGGGACCTGTGGCCATTGCCTAGGAAATTTAGACATGTGACGTAGCAATGAAAAATATTTTACAATTTGCGAATAGTCAAAGTTTGATATTATTTGAATAATTATTATTTAATCTTATGATGAACAACGCAAAAATAATTAGGTTAATGAGACAATTAGTTCAATTACGTTTATTAAATTAAAATATGACTTTAATTTGTAAAATTCTACAAATGTCTCATAATGATATTATTAAAATTATTTATATGTAATTATATAGTACAATATGAAATATCATTAAGATAATTACTATATCATTGAGGATATTTTAAAGATATTTTAAATATTGTGTTAGATTTTAATTTCATAACAATAATTTGGACATGTATTGTAATTTTTCAAAATAATTATCAATGATCAAAAACATAAAATAACTAGCACATGCTATTATATTATTTTTAAAAAAATTTAAAAGATTAATTACAAAAATCTCCCTTCAACTATAGCCCTTGTAGAATTTACTTTTTGAATTTCAAAATATAACATACATTCCCCTAAAATATGAAGTATTAACAAAAATTGTCCTCTTGTTAGAATTTTAACGGGCAATTGATAAACAATTTTAAGATTAAGGGTATTTTGATAATCCTAATTATAAAAATAACTAAAAGACTTAAAACCATAATAAAAATAATATTTATTGATGATTAAAAACAAAAAAAAGCATACTATTATTCAAATCTCTCCTTTTTCATCCAAAAAGTATTTTCAAATTTTAAAACATATAAATGCCAATGAAAAATTTAAAAATATAAAAGAAATTTTCTTTAAAATTTTATTAAATGTTCTTCGCACTCAAAAAGTATTTTCAAATTTTGAAAGGTATAAATACTAATAAAAACTTCAAAAATATGAAAGAAATTTTATCAATGCATCAGAGTTTTCTTCTCTTTGAACATTTTGATATATATATATATATATATATATATAAAGTTTTTTTCCCAATGATATAATAGTTTTAATTGATTTTTTTTTTTGAATCATCAATAAAGACTATTTTTATTATAGTTTTAATTTTTATAGTTACTTTTATAACAAGAATTACAAAAATACTCCTAACTTTATAATCATTTGTTAATTTTTCGTTAAAATTTTAACAGAAGAACTATTTTTGTTGATGGTTTATACTTTAAGGGGAACGGATATTATATTTTAAAGTTCAGGAAAAAATGCTACAAAGACTATAATTCAAAAGGGATTTTTGTGTAATTTTACTATGGATTGTAAGCTTTAAAGTTTCTCTTACTTTGTCTCTTGAACTTTAACAATTATCACTTTACTATCTAAACTTTCATATCTCCTTAACTTGTCAAAAAAGATGAAAACAGCCTTATGTCATGTGAGTTTCACGTGTAAGGGCAAAAACGACATTTTAGTAGTCCCAAATGAGAATTACCGTCTACATTTTTATTTAAAAAATTAGAAAAAGAAATAACTTGGAGATTTACAAATTAGTGTTTCACTATGTTAGGGGCATGAAGTGTGTTATTAAGCCATAAATAGTTTCCACGAGTGTAACGTGTGCTTCACATGGATCTATTACCATTACTTTTGATGAAAAATCAAACATGAGGGGTAAAGTGAGAAAATATGAAAGTTTGAGGTAGTAAAGCAGTATTTTTCAAGGTTTAGGGGGCAAAATGAAAAGAACCCTAAAGTTTAAGAGTTATTAGTGTTAATTAATAACCCTTTATCATTTATTATATTTTATTGCATGTAAAATTACTAATTTCACTTCCATATGAAAAAAATACAACCCTCATTAAGGGAACAAGCATTGGAACATATGTAGAACTAAAACATACTAACAACCACCAATTACGTTGTGTAATAAAACAACAAAGGTCGGTCTCTGACTCCATTATTTGGTTGGTATTCGAGACTTGGCCCTAAAGAGAGAGATGTTTCTTACATGATGAGGAAGCCGGTGGAAGAGTTGGCATCACCAGTGAAGCTGTGGTTTGGTGAGAAAGAGAGTTTGGCTAGTTATGCCTTTAACCGACGTGGTGAGAGATGGTGTCGATGGGCTAGTTGGACCCCTTAGTGCCTCTTATCTCCTGTCTTGGCAGGGCTATAAGTAGAAGAGGCTCCAAGATTATGGGAAGGAAGGAAGAGCAAGTTTCTTGGATTCTTGGCCACCTATATGGGAAGCAATGTCAATCTAACGATTCACCCTTTGACCAATAGGGGCACGTGTCCATACAAAAAAAACAAAACCAATTATATATGTATTAATTCTTGATATGTAACCCAACTATATATGTATTACTTTTTCATATGCCCTTCTTCATGTGGGTTTACTATTACCATTGCTTTTGACAAAAAATTAGAGCACAAGAGGGGTAAAATGCGAAAATATGAAAGTTGGATGTAGTAAAGCGGTGATTTTCAAAGTTTAGGGGTAAAATGAGAAATACACTAAAGTTTAAGGATCATTGGTATTAACAACCCTTTTATTACTTATTATAGTTCTTTTTTTTTTTTTTGTAAAATTACACATTTCACTTCCATCCAAAAAAAAGCCTTCATCAAGAGCAGAAGAATTAGAACATATGTAAAACTAAAATAAGTTAGTAGCCACCAATTATGTTGCGTAGCAAAACAAAACGGTCGACCTCTAACACCATCATTTGGTTGGCATTGGAGACTCAACCCTAGAGAGAGAAATGGTTCTTGCATGATGAGGAAGTCGATGAAAGGCTGACATCACAAGTGAAGGGGTGGTTTTAGGGTGAGAATGAGAGTTTGAATGGTCGTACCTTTGACCAATATGGCGAGAGATGGTGTCGATCGGGTAGCTAGAACTTTTAGAGCCTCTTATCTCCAGTCTTGTCAAGGCTACAAGTAGAAGAGGCTCCAAGATTATGGAAGGAGAGGAAGAGTAAGTTTCTTAGATTCTTGGCCGCCTATATAAGAAGCAATGTCAATCTGACGACTCGCCCTTGGAACAGTTGAAGCATGTGAACCTACCAATAAAATAAAACTTAATTTTATATATATATATATATATATATATTAGTTCTTGAAATATAACCTAGCTATATATGTATCTGTTCGTCATATGCCACCCCTTGCTGCCCAAAATTTATGTTTGCAATAGACCACATGCTCGTATTTTAGGCTTTAAAGAGTTTCTCTATTGGGTTTTTGTTTCTTGTGTTAAATAGGTTTATAGAATATTTACATGTTATGCCATACTTTTAAAGTGTGTTTATTTATGCCATATTTAAAAAAGTTTATGACACACTCTCATTTACATTACATGTTAAGTTTTGCCTAAAATGAACATTTGTAGCATTTATAAAAAGTAAATATTAAAATATGGCATTTATGAAAATTTTCTAGTAGTTTATGCCCTTTTTTGTTAGGTTAATAAGACAAATGACTCAATTATGTTTGTTGAATTAAAATATTATTAGAAAATGAGCATGTAGTGAACTTTAAAAAAAAATTAATAAAAGCTTTTCCTATAAAATGTGTTAGGCGTGCTATGTATCATAGATTAATAAAAGAGCTTTGCGCCTTAGTGAATTGGTAATCACGCTTCTGACAACAAAATAATCGACAGAGCTACTACACAAGAATGGCATTTGAAAGAGCCTCAACCAACTAATTGTAACACCTGAGCATTTTAAGCATAGTAAAAATGCAACAAGTTAAGGATTATGTTAAGATAAAAATACAAATTAAGGAGAAAAATACTATATAATAATACAAAAAATTATACAGTATTAGAATAATGCAATGTAAGAAAATACACTTATAAAGTTATATAGTATAAGAATTACACTATAAAAGTAATGCAGTATAAGAATTGGACTATTTAAGGTTATGCAATATAGAAATTAGACTGTTTAAGTTAAAGCAGTATAGGAATAATACTTTTTAGAAAATATAGATGAATAAGAAATGCTGTAGCAGTATAGAAAATATATATACCAACAGTATAAGAAAAATATTGTCAGTATAAATTTAGACTGTACAAAGTTAGATAACATTGGAATTACATTATGTGATGGATGTGGATAAGTATTGGAGGTTACGGAACCTCATGAATTGTATGAAAAAGAATACTGGTAGTATAGGAAAAATACTGTCAGTATAAACTTGAACTGCGTAAAAAATTTAGTGGTACACCTTGAAAGTTTTGATTGGGCCACCACATCCACTAATGTGGCCCAATCACATTTGGCCACCCAAAGGAACCTAATTGATTACCAAGGTGACTCATCACCTTTTTATTTAAAAAAAAGAAAAAAAAAAGAAAAAGAAAAAGAAAAAGAAAAAGAAAAAGAAAAAGAAAAGGTGAATCAATTCATGATATAAGAGACCATTATCTTGGTCTCTACGGTGGAAAAAAGAGAGGAAAGAAATGTGAAAAGGAAAGAAAAGGAAAGAAAAGAAAGAAAGAAAGAAAGAAAAAAATGCTTCATATGCCTCCCAAGGAAACCGTCCCCTTCATAAGCAATTTTCTCTCAAATTTTGATGATTTCCAAACCTCTAATTAAGCTTAAGGCAAGATCTAGTGTTTTAGTGTAAAGTTTTGCAACTTTGGAGGTAAATTTTTAAACTTTTTTCAAAGGGTTTTAGTGATTTTTCTTCAAAGTCATGGATGGGTTTTGATAAAATTTTGTCATGTTCTATGACAAAAGAATCTAAGCAAGTTCAATCTCATAAGAGAAGAATCAAGAAGGCTTGATAAAGATTAGGTAAATCTCTAAACTTTCTGTGTGAAAGTTTATGTTTTTTTAAGTATGCCAAGTGTTTGATAAAATGATTTTGGTCTATGACATGTGAATGGACAATAAGGCATGGTTGTTTTATATGTTGATGGTGATGATGATGGAAAGAAGAAAGTAAGGGTTTTGATGAAATTTCAAAAGGGACTAAATTGTAAAAAAAGTGTATTCTCGGTAGATTTAAAAATCAACCAAAAAGTCTCCCTAAACGTTAGAATTTGAGGAAAGTTAAAAGATAAAAGTTGTAGAACACATCAAAACTGTTAGGACATCGTATATAGTTTTTCAAAATTCGGTTCAGTTTAAGAGTTATAAATTTTACAAGATTTTAGGTACAAAATTTCAAAAAATGAAAACGTTATGAAATGTATTGAATTCGACTATGGTACTTTTATAAGTTTTATTCTTTGTGAAAAACTTAACGTTTTGGTATAAAGTGGTTGTTTTTGGTTTCGGGGACAAAAATGTAAATATTTTGTATTTCGAGCCAAAACTATAAAATTGTGTGAAAACTAAGTTTTCACCAGGGAACGCTAGGTTCTTGCATTGCTGAAGGCATTAGGTAACCATAGTTGCTAAGTCTTAACGGATTCGAAGTTTAGTCAAGTAATGAATGAAAGAAAAACATTAAGGGCACAATGGTCATTTTGTGAAAATGGCCAAAATAAACCCAAAATGTCTGAGGTCGAAAAATGTTCCTTAATGAGAATTTTTCTATAATATGTAAGAAATGAAACATTAAAGTTAAGCAATGGGTTTTATAGAGTTATGAAGTTGACAAAAAACCCGTTTAGAGTAAAATCGTCATTTTTGAAGAAACGGCTAGAACGGAGTCGAACACTCCAAATTAGCATAATGCTCTTAGATGAAAAATGTTCTAATACGTTAAGTAATGAACTGCCAGTGAGACGGGAAATTTTATAGGGGATGTTCTAGTAAAACAAAGGTAACCCACTAGGTTACAAAATCAAGTAAAGAAAGAGATAACCCAGTGGGTCACCGAGCTAAGCGAAAAAAATGGTAACCTAGTGGTTATATAATTAAGCAAAAGGTATGGTAACTTGATGGGTTACAAAGTTAAAAGCAACGAGGTACAAAGTAAAAAGAAGGGTAAACCGATAGTATACCAAGTTATGAAAAAAGGAATGAATGTTTAATGTTTAAGTTTTCTTATCAATTGAGTAGATTGATAAAAAGAAAGTTAACTAATTAATTGGGTGTCATATGATCAGAACACAGAGGCCGACTAATGGAAGGAAAAGGAATAGAATAGAGAACACTAGAGCGTAGTCCAGGTAAGTTTCAAACCTCACCTACAACATGAAGTAAATGATTTTCAAATGCTTATTTATATGTTTGCAAATGTGTTTGAAATTGTTATGCAAGTTGATTTAAAAGTATGTTTGCATTTGTTATGCAAAAAGTTTTACAATTTAAATCAAGATTTGCAATGTATTTGCAACTATTATGTTAAAGCATGATTGCATTTTATGTGCATAAAGTTTTAAAAGAGCAAGTAAAAGTTTGCAACATATTTGCAAAAATTATGTTTAAAGTATGTTTTGTATTTTGTTAATACATAATTTTTTACAGTTTAAGTAATTAGTTTTATGTTGCATTTGTTATGCAATAAGTTTGAAAGAGAACAATTATGATTTGCAAATGTGTTTGCATATTATGTGATTGCATTTGTTATGCTCACTAAAGTTAATAAGAAAGTAAAGTAAAGATAAAAAGAAAGTTTCATACCAACCTCCTTGATGTGAGGTATATAAGTGAAGTTAAAGTTTGACCGCCTAGATGTGAGGTACATGACCTCGGTGTTCGATGGTCTCAAGTCTTCCGCAAGAAAAACATCATGTTTATGATCTCATGATTAATGATGTTGGTATAAACACTAGAGTAAGATAAGAAAAGTTAAGGAACAAAAATAAAAATTAAAGTAAGAAATGAATGTTCATAAGATACGCATAAATGAATGAGCATAAATGGAATCATGCATATTGATTATGCTTGTATTGCTTGTCACGAAATAGTTATATGTTATATTTATGAAAAGCATTCTGAGGACTATTTTATGTTAAATGTTTATGAAAAACGTTTTTAATGTTTTTAAGAAAAGGTTTATGAAGGACATTTTAAGAAAAATGTTACAAAAAGATGTTTTATGAGAAACGTTTATGAAAAATGTTTTTAGAAATGTTTATGAAAAACATTTTAAGAGAAAAGTTTTTAAAGCATATTTAAATGATTTGTGATGTTATGTTTAAACTTGCTGAGCTTGCTCATTAAAAATCTCTTCATGCTGTAGGTAGTCCTATAGGTGATCAGTGGGATTTGATAGAAGAGTTAGGTGCTGTGGAGGACAAATGCGAAGATTTGAGTATGGATACTACCACATTTGCTTCCGCTATTCAAAGAAAAGGTTTTCCACTATGTAATATAGTGTTTTCAAAGTTTTAAGAAAATCATAGTTTTATGGAATGTTTTCAAAGTTTTAAGATATGTATTAAAAAATGTTTTATATAATAATAAAAATAAGTTTTAAGTTACGATTCAATTAACGTTTCTTATTAAGTTTTAAGAAATGATTTGAAATGGTTTTAAAGTCAAGGGTTAAGCAATGTCTAAACTTAAATTACGACGAAAGTCACAACAGTTTTTATGAATTTTTTAAAGGATGTGATAACAAAAAAAAAAAATTCCAGTAATTTTTTACTAAGTAAGTGAAATTAATGTTTAAGTAATGATATTTAAGAAAGTTAAGTGAATGCCCGAAAAGGTGGAGTCGTCACACTAGTCTTTTTTGTTATTCTTTTTTCCATGACCTGAATACGAGTAGGTACACATCATTTGATTCTCTTTTTAGCAACGTCTCTTTCCAATGATAAAAGAAAAACCAAGAGCTATAATTCATGATGTTAAAGAATAGCCCTACGGGAGTTGCAGAGTTTTTCTCTCTAGAAAACTCTCTGTAAATTTCTCTTATGATCTAAATAACAATATGAATAAGTATACTATTTATAGTAGCTAGTAGGAAGTCAACTCTATTTAGATAGGACTTCAAAATTCATAACTAGGTCAAAATTCACGTCAAAACACATGAAAAACATGTTATTGTAATTAGGCTAACCGGCCTACGAGTCAGAATCACCAACTTGTAAGTTTGCCTAGTTTATGTAAATTAGGTTACGATCCACCGGCCAGCTAGACTTGGTCACCGGCTTGCCCAGTTCTAGAAGTTTATATATTTTATTCTTCATAGGAATCTTAGATAGAGCCTTAGTTTTAATTCAAGTAACACAATAAAGAAGTAATTTGATTAAAACAGTAGTATACAAATTGTCACATATCAAATAAAATATATTTGAATAATTCAACATGTTTACTTTGAATTAATTCTTAAAATTAATTCAGCCAATAAACTAATTATGAATTATTTATTCCAAACAACCGAATTTAAGCCAATCTAAGAATTAACATAAGTTATGAACAACTTTAATGACCTTGAGCCCGCTTACGTGGCACATTTTGAGAGCATTACTACAATGAAGGCTTGGAGTATAGGGCCAGTTTTACTATGGTTGAAGAACTTGGATTATGATGAAAATGAAAAATATTTCTTCAATAGGGGTAAAATCGTCAATTTAGATCAGCCCATGTGAGGGAAATATTGAATTGGCGCAACACCAAAGAACAAAAGTCTGTTCTCTATGTTTGTTTTGGAAGTCTAACAAGGTTTTCTTCAACACAATTAAAGGAAATCTCACATGGGCTTGAAGATTCTGGTCATCCATTTATTTGGGTAGTACGAAAGAGAGAAATTGATGAATATAGTGAAATATTTCATGAAGGTTTTGAGCAAAGAATGAAGGAGAATAAGAGGGGTTTTATAGTCCGAGATTGGGCACCACAAATGCTAATTTTGGACCATTCGGCGACCGGAGCGATGGTGACACACTGCGGTTGGAACTTGATAATCGAAAGCGTGGCAGCCGGGAAGCCGATGATAACATGGCCATTGTTTGCGGAGCAATTCTACAATGAGAAGCTTGTGACGCATGTGCTTGGGATTGGAGTGGCCGTGGGAGTGAAAGTGTGGATCTTTGATTGGTGGAGATTGGGTGGGGAGAGACTGAGTCCGAAAGGTGGTCGAGTTCTTGATGGCGGCGGAGATGAGGAAGAGGGTTGAGAAGGTTGCAGAGGATGCAAAGAAGACTATGGAGAGTGGGGGTTCATCTCAGGCTAATTTGATGAATTTGATCAATGAGCTAAAGTCGTTGAAGAATGCCCGGGGTACGTAATTTAAACTACAAATAGCTAGGAACACCAATACATGTACCCTATAAAAATGTTTGTTCAAATTAGACTTATGTTTGGGACTTTTTTTATGGTTTGAATTATTTTTAAGTATAAATTTTGGAAGAGAAAACATTGTAATAAAAATGATTTGAACCTTAAAAAAAACTGTAGAAACTGTTTTTACTGAATAGGGCTTAAGAAATTGTGTGTATTTTGACAGGTGCCATTTTATCTAGTAAGAATAAATGCTTAAATTCACTCTTCAACTAAATGTACGTATCAATATAAATTTTAGTATTAATATTTTCTTATCTTATAATAGATAAAATTTCGTTAACACACAATATATTTTTTTTATTATTCTACCTGATTTTATGAAAGCATGTTTGTCATTTATTATATTATAATCACTTCTTATCATGATATTATCATATGCTAAGTATTTTAAATGTTATATTGTTTTGTCTAATTTATAGATTATTGCTTATTTTAGAGTTTCTTAAAGTTTTATTTAAATATTCCACGCTTTAGGATAAATTTCGGTAGGTTTCATAAATCTTATGTCAGTTTGATAGAAAATCTTGTAAAGTCTAATTACTGTTATTGTCAATACAATCGCAGGCAAGTGACCTATTGAAACCCGTTTCAAAACATTTACATTCTAATGCTAACTGACGCAACCAATCTCTTAGTGACACGTAAGTGATGTTTCAAAACATTTGTGTACCATAGAAACGCCTACATATATATATATATATATGAATCAATAAATTGTACAATGTATCAGATATATTCATATGAAAGTTATACACATCCGAACCCAAAATGCGAAAAGAAAACAGAAAATCAAACAAGACATGCAAAAGATATAATAAAACGACTCCCTCAAAGGCTCAAACAATGATTATAAAACACAACAAAATTGCTATGTACACATGTATTTAAAGGCTCCAATGCATCCATAGAATCTTGGTATCGAGAGAGCTAATCTAAAGCAATGGTGTGTATCTCAAACGGGTCATTCATGAATTAATTCGGTGGTGGAGGAGAAGGGAAAGGAATGCTTGGAATATTGGTGGGAATTGAAGGCATTGTTGGTGGGATAGTTCGAAGAGGAGGAGTTGGCGTTGCCTTTGGAATTGAGGAACTATTGGCTGGGCTTGGGCTTAGTATGTTTAAGATTTGAGAGCTTGGCAACGGTGTCAAGTTGGGCCTTAGCAGACCTGGGTTTGTGGGAAGAATTATAGGCGGAGGATTGGAGGAGAAGGGAGGAATTGCGGACTTTGGCAATGTTGGGTTGGGGGGGTGGTGGGGGGGTGGGGGTGGGGTGGGGTGGTGTAGAAGGCAAAGGAGGCAACGTATTGGGTCTAGGCAATGGGGGAACGGAGGGCAATGTAGGCAGTGGAGGATTAAGTAGACATGGAATTTTGGGCAATGCGGGTCCCGGTGGTGGCAGAGTCGCCGGTGTGTCCAAAAGGCGGCGAGCTGCTAAGATTCCATTGCTTGAAAGTGATGAGATGGCTATGATCATTGATAGATTGAAGAAACACTTGGGAAAAGCCATAGTTTGATATGACAACATTTTAGCCTGTATGAGGGAAAATATTCTTGAAGTTTTAAGTCTTTTGTGTGGAGGACAGAATGTTATAAATTAGTATGTTTATTTATAGAAAAAACATTGAGAAGGATTTCTAGGCTTCAAACAACATCTACGTGAGTTCGATGGTTTGTGGTTGCAAGAATTGTCAGGGAAGAATTGATTGGCTTCCTTGACCGATTGTAAGCCTCATTTCTAACTAGCTTTTAAAGTAGACCATATATGACTTAGATGTCATAATGTATGCCAATGGGTTATTAAACTAACCAAGACCTCTGAAAAATATGGTTGGACCCAAGTGTTTATTTGTCATAGACTTAATGATTGACTTAAGATATATGATCCATACATACATACATACATACATATATATATATATATATATATTATCTGAAAGGCTAACTATACTATAAAAAAAAAGGACAAACTAAGAATTGAGCTAAAAACTTAGGGGATACTTTTAAATTTTCTCCTTTTTTCTAATTTGATTTTATTTTGGTCGTCATGTTCCTTATGTTAGTTTTTCGTTTGATAAATTTTCTCACACACAAAATGGTTACTCTAATATTTATCTAAATCGACCGGTATCATTATTTTAACTGTGTAATATGAAGATCGTTGTAATGAATTTAGTAATTAAAAAATATAAGTATCACATCATTATTTGAAGTTAAGATACACATTTATTTTCATAATGTGATTGGTAACTAAAAAAAACCATTGACAACTCTTCCTTAAATGTATATATTATTTGTCACTAGCGCCTGTTTTGTTTTTCTTTTAGATTTCAGTTTAGTCACTCTAGAAACAAATAACAATAAAAAAATAAAAATAAAAAATAAAAGGCCCTTTAATGTGAAGCCTTGGAGCTTCGTAGGATGTTTGGAAAGCTTGCTTGGGTGTTTGAAAAGTGTAGTTACAACTTAAACTTTTAAATTATCATATGACTTGCAAGCTTCCACTTTTAATGCTTGCCTTTGAATGCTTGGACCCTTGGAATACTTGGACGTTTCGGAGTGCTCTGACATTCGGAATGCTTTGAAGCTTGAAATGCTCGGATGCTTGGAATGCTCAGAAGCTTGGAGTGCTCCGACACATAGAATGCTTGGATGCTAGGAATGCTCGGACGCTTAGAGTAATCCGATGCTTGGAATGCTCAGACACTTGGCCTACTGACATTTGGATGTGCTTTGAGCCACGTGTCATTGTCACGTCATTAATATGTTATTGCAAAAAAGCCATCCAACACTCTGTAACATGTGAGAGCTTTGCATAGTATCTCACTTTTTTTGATCACTATTGTATGTAAAATATTTACACTGTAGCAACCAATTACACCTATATAGGTGAAACTTTCAAAAGTGGCATGCAACCTAAATTACATCCATATATGAAAGGGTTCCTTTAGATGTCAATTTGAGAATGTTTAAAAGTTCGTCGGAAAACACGTTAGAACTTAAATTTGTAATTTAAATATTGTAGCTTGAAAGAATTTTACATTATAATAAACTTTTGCTTTTCATTGTAATATGTGATAACTTTACACTGTAGCAGTTAAAACTTATTATTTTTGACGTGTTTCTCAAATGAACTTTTATGTCCAAAAGCCAATGTGTAGGGGGCTTGTTCCTCGATTATTGTTATTGTTGTTGTTGTTTTGCAAGTGATTGAAATCGAGTGAACGGTTCTGGAAAAATGAAAATTGGCGCCCAACCTAAATGGTTTCCGGCCAATTGAGATAATAAGACATGTCACAAGGGGTAACTAGAGGGTTTTATCTTCTTTTTCGGAAAGATCACGTTAGCTCCCATGAGTAAGAAAGACATATTCGTGCCATGTCCAAAATTATACATATAGATATGTAAATAATAACTACCAATCGCAAGGCTTTTGTTTGTGCTTTTATAAGGTGTTTGGAACATCAGTTATAACCATCAGTTACAACTACAAACAGTGTAAAACTCTTAGTAGTTACAATAAAAAAAAAAGTTGTTTTAGTCTAAAGCCCTCACTTGCTATAGTTTTTAAGCTTAAAACATATACCCCAACTGATTCGTCAAACCAAAGCTTAGTCAGTTAAAATAAAGCAAAAGATAAAGTTTTTAATAAGTGTTTGAAACTATATTTTTAAAAGAATTTAATAAGACAAAATGGTTTCAAAATTTTTTATTAAGTAATAAAAATATTATGATAGAGTTTACAACCTCTTTTTTAAACTCTGGTACAAGTTTCAAGGCCCGTTTGACACAGCTTTTACTTATGCTTTTAGTCAGTAGAAGAAGAGTAGCAAACGTTGCTACTTTTTAATAAGTGTTTAGAACCATATTTTTAAAAGAATTTTAATGGGTCAAAATGGCTTCAATTTTTTAAGTTACAAAAATGTTATATTTAAACTTATAAAATTTAAACTTATAATGTATTATCGATATTCTGGTACAAGTTTCAAAGTTTATTTTAGAAGTGCTTTTTTGAGAAACTATAATTTATAGCTTTGATTCCGGAGAGTAAAATCACTTTTGACAGTTCATTCAAACATTTCTAGAATCAGTTTTTAGAATCAGGAAGCTAAAAGCAGTTTTTAGAAAGCCCTTCCAAACAAGTCCTCAAAGTCTATTTCAGGATTTTTTTTTTTTTTTTTTTTTGAGAAACCACATTTATAACTTAGACTGTAAACATTTCTAGAGAGTTAAAACACTTTTGACAGATCATCTAAATATTTTCAAAAGCAACTTTTGAATCTAAGAAACCAAAAACAACTTTTAATAAGTCCTCGCAAACACACCTTTTATATCTTGATACTATAATATTGTTTAAATTGAGAAGGTAATTCCTTTGTAGCTCCTACAAGCAACATTTTGGTGTATATATTTCTCATTTCGTAAGGCACTTGAATTAGACTAAATTCAGTATAATTATCCTACTCAAAAGTAGGAGTGTACGCTTCTCGTTATCGTACAATAATCACTTCTTGTTATGTAAATTTATCATAGATCAAGTGTTTTGAAGAAGATATTACTTTATATAATTACCCGCGGTGTATTACTTGATATTGTAGAGTTTCTTAAATCTTTAAAAAAATCCATGTTTTAAGATTAAAAAAACTCCATGTTTCTTACATCATTAAAAAAAATTTCCATGTTTTAAAATAAGAGGTGGCTCAAAGCTGAGTCAAAAAATGGACTCTTTTGGTGGGTAAGTTAAAACTCAGAGAGTGTTTGACAAATGTGATTAAAATCATTTTTATGATTCAAAACACTGTAGCATGTGAAAACTTTACACTGTAGTAACTTTTTATTTTTTACTGTAGCATGTGAGAGCTTTACGTTATTTGGTAATCATTTTTATGGTTGTAACCATGGTTGTCAAAATGCTTACGTGACTCTACTGGTTTTGTTACGGGAGCTACGTCCAAACAGTTTGCTGGCATCCTCACGCCGTTAATGGCAGAATGTATTGCAATTAGAGAAGGGCTACAATTTGTCTTGAAAAGTGGCCTTCATCTACAGATGATCGAGAGTGATGCGTTATTAGTTGTTAAGAATGTAAACAAATTTGATGGCTTGGCTCTTGTTGGTCCCATTATTGAGGACATTTTACTTTTATTAACACGGCTTGGTGATGGTCCTTTATGCTACATTGTGCGTTTAACAAAAAAGACGGCCCACTCACTAACTCGTCACTGGTATTATTGGCTAGACAAAATACCAGATAATATTTTCCATATTGTAATTAACAATTCGTCATTGTGATCAATAAATTATAGCCGTTTCCTTTTTTTTTAAAAAAAAAAAAAGATAAATTTCTGTTTGTTTCTAAAGTTATATGTCAATTTTTACCGGTATTTTCATCCT
The DNA here is from genome assembly GCA_946598075.1 of Artocarpus hirsutus. Classification (NCBI taxonomy): domain Eukaryota; kingdom Viridiplantae; phylum Streptophyta; class Magnoliopsida; order Rosales; family Moraceae; genus Artocarpus; species Artocarpus hirsutus. The sequence goes on along the minus strand of CAMOHE010053209.1, from coordinate 7,950 downwards.
TCATAACAAATTCAATCCAATATAGATATTATATGACATATATCTCTATGACAAATCAACAAATTTTATTCACTACTACGATAACAAAATCCAACAATAATCATATAAAAAAGAAATAGACATCCAACCCAAAATGTAAAAAGAAAACGTAAAATCAAACAATACATGTAAAACAAATAAGAAAACTCCCTCAAACAATGATGATAGGACATAAGCCAATAACTATGTAAACGTGTATTCAAGAACTCATAAATAGTTGGGAGTAAGCCAGCTAAACAAATGGTATCTCAAAAGGGGTTTAATTAATTAGATGGTGGAGGAGAGAGGAAAGGAATACTTGGAATATTGGTGGGAATGGAAGGCATTGTTGTTGGGACAGTGGGAAGAGGAGTGGCTGGCAATGGAGGAAGTGTTGCCTTTGGAGTTGAGGGAGTCTTGGCTGGGTTTGGAAGAGTTGGGATTTGAGAGCTTGGCAATGGTGACAGGTTGGGCTTTGGGAGACTTGGGTTTGTGGGAAGTGTGGGCAAAGGGATAGATGGCAATGGGGAAATTGTGGGATTTGGCAAAGTTGGGGAAGTTGGAAGAGTAGGCAATTGAGTAGAAGGCAAAGGAGGCAAAGGATTGGGTTTAGGCAATGTTGGAAGTGAGGGCAATGGAGGAGTAGATAGAGATGGAATTTTCGGCAACGCCAATGCCGGTGGTGGAGCTGCCCGTGTGTCCAAAAGATGGCGAGCCGCTAAGATTCCATTGCTTGAGAGTGATGAGAAGGCTATGATCATTGATAGAATGAAGCAACACTTGGGAAAAGCCATGGTTTGATATGACGAGATTATATGTTGTATATGAGAAAAATATCCTTAAGATTAAGTCTTTTGTGTGGAGGACATTATGTCTTAGTTGGGTTATTTATAGAAAGGTTAGTCTTAGGCTTTTGGCAACATCTACAAGAGTTTGATGGGTTGTGGTCGCAAGAATTGTGGGAAAATTTTAATTAGTTGAACTCCCTTTGGCTGTTTGATTAGGAAGTTGACCATAACACTTCCATAATAATTTGTTTATCAATGGGTTATTGAACAAACCAAGACCCAAGAAAGCTATGGTTGGACCTAATTATGTAATTGCATGAGACTTTGACATTGACATTGGACGTATGACTTGCCCATAAGAACCGACATTTGTCATTTGTGCACACTCTAGGCTAATGTCATTTGTGCCCATAAGAACCAACACATCTTGCCATACACCTTAATGTTAAGTCTTATTCGAGTTATGAAAATATTTATGCTAATTTATGCTTGTCAAAATTAAAATAATAATAATAATAAAAAAACTAAACTTCAACATTCTGACATTGAAAACGAGGTAGAATTTCTTTTCTCAACCACTCCATAGAAGGGATTCAAAGCTTCCTTTTAATTTTATATCTTAATCTGTTTTAGAAGATGTAGTTTGTGTTTTCTTTTTGTGTAATGTTCTAGTTTCTTTTTTTATTTAGACCTTCAAGTGTTAGTCTATGTTAAAGATACACTATAAATACACTATAAATTAAAAACATTATATTGCATGATGTTATTTGTGGAAGGCTGAAGCGTTTGTTAATAGTTCTCACTTCCAAAGACAGGGTGGATTTAACATTATCCTCATGTTCATGCATCGGTCTGCAGCCAGAAGATGATTACATATGTTTTAATTGTCTTATTCATGCAATTGTTGTAAATAATTCATGTACGATTAGTCATGTAATTAATGTAAATAATTTCTTTGAGTGAATAATTTATTTGAGTGTTTAATTTTTTAAGTGTTGGAATTTTTTTTAGTCTCTCTGTCTGCTCAGGGCTATCGAGGATATGAGTATCACATTCTAAAATATCTGATTTTCTTATTTGTGGAGCTGGATTTAAGCTTTGGAGTTGCGACTTTGTGTGGGCTTAGATTGTTGTCTTTTGTTGAGCTTTATATTTTTGCTAAAGAATTTTGTACAATGAAATTTGAAGTTTTAAGACGTTAAGTAGAAGTGGGTTTGAGTCTTACATTTTCAGATATCCGTGGGCATTAATCATGTTCAACTTTGATTATTGAAACTCTATTTTTGATGCTTAATAAAATTACCATTGGTGGCAATGGCTTTCTTCTTTTTTTGGGAAGTGAGCCATGTTGATAGTTTTGTCTGCTAACAAAAATTCAATCACAGAAATGCCCTACATTTGAGTGTAGTTTGAACTAGGGCTGGCAATTTGGACACGACACGATGACACGATACGAAAACGACACGAGATAAACGGGTTTGGACCGCACGTTTATTAATTGTGCCATAAATGGGTTGGCATGAATAACACGAAAATAAACGGGTTGGATTTGTGCTAACACGCTAAATA
>CAMOHE010053208.1:13921-25667 GCA_946598075.1 Artocarpus hirsutus | reverse complement strand
AATTTCACATGCATTGACAGCTTGTATATATATTTTATGAGTTAATTCGTCAACGACAAAAATAATTATTGGCACAAAATATTCAAAACAAATATGAACTTATTTATATATATAAAAAGAGCGTACCCTCTAAAAAATTGAACCTAATTTTTTCTTTCGCGTTTCGTTCTCCATTTATCTCGAAGCTTTCTTCAACGTAGAAGTGCTAATTGCTGTAATGAAAAATTAATATCAAATGGTTGGGTGTGTGAGAGATTGTGTGACTAATGCTCCAGCCTTAGTGAGAGCTTATTTATATTTAAAAAAATAATATCAAATATTGAAAAAAAAAATACTGACTGCCCTTTAAAAGCCATACATAGATTAAAGGTCAATTCATAATCTAATCCGTATATATCGAATTGGGATCCCAATCCAAAACTAAACTGTAAACATGTCAATCCAATCCAAAAACCACGGTTTTTGTAAATTGAATTTTGTGGATTCGCGGATTGAGTCTTTAAATTTGTTACAAAACTATCAATTAAAATTAACATAATATAATTTAATAAAGCTAACATCTTACAACCTAATAATATAATGCAAATCTCTAATAATAAATTAAATTGGAGCCTTATGATACATTACAACTAACAAATTTATATAAAATTTAGACATGAGTAATTAATGTGGGTTTTTGTAATTGGGCTATTTTTTTAAGCGTATAAATTTTAAACGCGGGATCATAGGAGTATAAGTTTATATATTTATTAAAATTTTGTGTTTGCATGTACGTATGTATATGTATACATATTTATATAGTATATATAATTTGAATTCGCAGATTATACGGATTGGGAGATACTCAATCTATCTGTAGTCCAATCAGTATATATATTAAATTAAGAAAATCTCAATCCAAAATCAATTGTATAATTCATAATCTAGATTGGACTGGATTAAAATGATTAAACAGATTGACAGATTCCATGAACACCCCTACCTTAAAGCATGTGATGTTTTATAAATAACATGTTTATAAACAAATAAAGTAAATTTTTTATTATATTTGTGTGCATGTATTCTTAGTACTTTATGAATATCATTAAAATTTTCTAATAATCCATGTGACCTTAAATATTATATCACGTGTTATATATAAGAGGAAACAAGTGTTTAATTTATACCTTGCTATGCTTAGCTGATTTATACCTCGCTCATCAAACAAGTGTTTGCCATTCTTTCAATTACTAAAGAAGGAAACAAAATTTAAATGGAGCGACCACTATGAACAAGCCTTTCCTTTCTGCATCATTAATCTTATCAAGACCAAAAGATGGGGAATTGTTGTACCTCCACTTGGCAATTTCAGAAATAGTGGTCAGTTTTGCGCTAGTTTGGAAGGAAGATTCAATCCAAAAACTAGTGTTTTTTGTGAGTCATACCTTACTTGATGTAGAAACAAGGTACTTCGTTATTGAAAAGTTTGTGATCGCACTCATCATAGATGTTCGCAAATTGCGACCTTACTTTCAAGGCCACACTATTATAGTACTCTCATCGTATCTTATATGAGCCATTTTGTACAAGCCAAATGTTTTAGGGAGATTGAAAAAGTGGGCTATCGAACCCAACGATTTGATGTTGAGTACAAACCACAAACTGGATTAAAGGCACAAGTGTTGGTCGATTTTGTTGTCGAACTGAGATATGAGTCTGGTGATAAGAAGCCAAAGTGTGGACCATACAAGTGGATGGTGTCAGCAACAAAAGAGGGTTAGGGGTCAGAGTTTTGTTGTGATCACCAATGGGTGAGGAAATCGAACACAGCTTCAGGTTGGGTTTTAAAGCAACCAATAATGAAGCGGTGTATGAAACGATGATCATCGCATTGAGATTAGCCAATACACTGGGGCTATCAAACTTATAGTGGAAAGCGATTCAACTTTGATCGTTAAGTAGATAACTGGAGAGTACGAAGCTAGGGATGACAAGATGATCTTTATCTAGAAATTGTTAATAAGTTAAAATGTCAGTTCGATCGGTTCGAAGTCAAGCATGTACCACGTGAGTCCAATTCAAGAACCAATGCACTCCTTAATCTTGGCTCATCTATTGAGGCAAAGACAAAGAAAATCATTCTGGTGAAATTCATCAAGCAGCCCAGCATTGCAATGATAGGAGAGGTTCAATATATCAATCCCAGAGATGATTAGAGAAGCCTAGTCGAATATACATAAGCGAATGATGGCTCCTAGAAGATAAGCGAATAGTCAGGAAAATCAAGGTTTAAATAGCAAGATACTGCTTGATATATGAAAAGTTGTACAAACAGTCGATTATAGGTCCTTATCTCCAATGGCTAGGAAAAGATGAAACCGAGACAGTATTTCAAGAAGTCCATTAAGGGTTGTATAGCAATCATTTAGGAAGGCAATCTCTATGTAAGAAGATCAAAAGGCGAGGTTATTTCTAGCCCACCATGCAAAACAACTCGAAAGATTTTGCCAAAAAATACGTTAGTTGCCAAAGACACTTACCGGTTATCCACTAGCCTATTGAAGAGCTGTCATTGATAAGTTCGTCGTACTTGTTTATGAAATACTCGATGGATGTAGTCAGATCGTTTCCACCAACCCCTAGGCAGGTAAAGTATCTTCTCGTTTTCATAGATTACTTCTCTAAATGGGTTGAAGTTGAAGCCTTTGCACACCTCAAAGAAAGAGATGTTGAACTATTCATTTCGAGAAACATCATCTGTCGGTTTGGTATGCCTAGGGAAATCATCACTGATAATGGCTCCCAGATTATCTATACCTCCTTTAAGAAATTCTGCCAAGATTAGGATATCATCTTGAGCTTTTTGACACCTAGGTATCCATAAGGAAATAGACAGACTAAAGCAACAAACAAAAAAATCATTGAAAACCTAAAAAAGAAGCTAAAAGCAAGGAAGGGTTGCTAAGTCAAAGAACTCTCAATAGTATTATAGGCTTATCAAATGACTTAAAGGCAAACAATTGATGAATCTCCATTTTTACTTGTTTACGATGCAAAAACAGTGATTCCAAACAAAGTAGTCACTCAAGATCTCTGGATCAACTAATCCCTTCTAAATGAGACGACAAAGGATGAAATGTTAAAGGATATGCTCGATCTGATTGATGAAAAGAGGGAAATTCCTTTTACCACCTTGGTCATTATCAATAAGCAGTTGCGAGGTATTACAATGCCAAAGTAAAAATCAAAAGATTTTTGGCGACAGAGCTTGTTGTGCGTAAAGTATTCTAGAATACAAGAAAGGTGAATGCTAGAAAGTTAGCTATTAACTAGGAAGGCCTATATAGAATCCAAAAAGTTGTACGTGATAGGGTTTACAAGCTTAAGAAGCTTGATGGATCCATCATCAACAAGAATTAGAACGCTCTCCATCTAAAAAAGTATTATACTTAGTTTTGTAATTTTAATAATTAAACTAAACTACTTTCTTTTCATTTTCAAGTTTCACATTCGGTTGTTCAACTCGTTTTGTAGTAGGTTATCTGTCGACATAATTCCTGAGCATCAATTGCATGACCCCTTTTAGCAATGGTTGTAAAGAATTCAAGCTTGTAAAAGAAAATTATGTAAGGCTTGATCCCTACACATGGGTACGTAGGCGGCTTGTGCCTTATAAACAAGTGTAGCCGTGTTATCATTACAACAAGCATTTTACTTGATGCACTATGATCTTAAAATCTCACCAGTGTTCAATTCCATTTGCCATCTTCATGGCTCAATCTCACAAATATTGGATTTGATCCACTCATCCAGTGTTCGACTTTACTTGCCATCTTCATGGCTTAGCCAACTCCATGGCTCAATTTCACAAACACTAGATTCAATCTGCTCATCCAGTGTTCAACTTGATTTGCCATCTTCATGACTTTGCCATCTCCATGGCTCAGTTTCATAAACATTGGATTCAATCCACTCATATGGTGTTTGACTTGATTTGCCATCTTTATGGTTTAAACATTTCCATGGATCAATTTCATAAACACTATATTCGATTTGCTCATCTAGTGTCCAACTCATCTGCATGGTTTAACCATATCAATGGCTCAATCTTGCCAACATTAGCTCCGATTTGTTTATCCAGTATTCAATTCCACTCAGCATAGGTATGGTTCAATATCTCATTAATACTGGATTTTATCTACACATCCAGTATTGATTCGATAAGCGGACTCCATGGCCTAGCGATTTTCATGGATTAATCTTGTTAACGTTCAGTTGACTTAATTTGTTCATTTACTATGACAAGTGAAGTATTATAACAAGCCTACTTGGTCTCAATTGTTATATAGGACCATTTTTAGCTTGATTGTTTGATTTGATCTAGTGTTATTGAGTCCCATTAAGAATTGATTATATTGATCAAATGATGATCTAACGAATTCAAAGTTTAATATTTATTGAATAAAAAAAACTTTGAAGCAGGGTCAACACCTTGAGAAGAAAAAATCAACACCTTGAGAAGAGAAGAAAAAACAAAGATTCAATTCAAATTAAATGAAAAAAATGTTCACAACAGTTGTGAAGAAAATTACAAGGCAAGGCAAAAAAAGAAAAGAATATCACAAAAGCTGCAATAACATTTAATTTACAAGACCAAAAGCACTCTCGTCGATTGGGGGCTATGCGGTGGTCTTCTTGCTCGCTTTTATGGCTTCAGTTTCAGTTACTTCAATTGTCATTTTTTCGACATCATTCTCCTCGACATCGTTGTCAAAGTTAGCATTCAAGGCAAGAAGATCCTCTAGCTTTGTGATCTCAGCATCGACTTCCCAACTTTTCGTGCCTCGCTTCCATGGTCGACTCGTTGTGAATGTCGAGAAGTTGTTCCCTAATTATAGCAATTTCACCAGCCCTGTTGTCCATCTCCTTTTTGGCCCTTTCAAGCTCTGTGTCTTTCAATCAAAGATTGCTACTTAGATTGATGACTTTCTCATTTGTTGAGGCCAACATAGCAATGGCTTCGTTCATTTCCTTTAGCACTCTTTTGATCTCTGCTTCTGAGTCCTTTTTCTCCTCTTCGACCTTTTTGGCTTGCTCATCCAGGTCTCTCATAAGAGTGATGAGCTAATTATGCTTGACCTCAGTCTTTTTCGCAAAAATGCTGTACATTTGGAAGGCCTGTGAAGTATAAGGTTAGGTATTAAATCAAAAGAACAACTTAAATCAAAGTAGAACCTGTTCAAATTTTACCTGGCCAAAGAAGATAGCAAACTTGTTACAAAACCAAGAGAGAGGTTGTCCCCCAAATTTTGTTTCATTGGTGGAAAAGTTAAAGCTCTCTAGAGCCTTCAGTGCTGACTCCTTATATTGCAAGACACTCACATGCTTTGGCATATCAAGTGTCTTCTCGTTGACTTCTCAGCATCGGCCTTATATGCCCTTGAGGGCTCCACTTCAGCTACTTTTCTTTCTAAGATGCTGAGGTCTAGATGTCCAAAGAAGGAGGTGGAGGCAGGTTCTTAACGTCCATTGGCTTCAAAGTGAAGGTCTTCTTAGTGTTCGAGGAGCCCAATTTGCTTGCCTCACTCTTCTTCTTCTTCCTCTTCTCCTTGGCTACAACTTTAGCAGTAGCCTTTCTTTTAAGGGCCTCTTCGACAGATAGGAGTGTAACCTTCATTGAAGACATTACAGCTTCTGTGAGTAGAACATCTTTGTCAGATTGAGGGCTTATGTATTTTGATGAACCATATAACTGCTAAAGTGCACCTCAAAAAATAAAAATCTAATCGACTTGATTAGGAAAATGAATAGGGATACTTTTTGGAATTTCTCTAAAAGTTTTCCAAATCAATGATTCCCAAGTCGATCAAGATGTGATATATTTGCCTAAGTTCGTCCTTCCAATGAAATAAGCATGTCGAGCTTTTCTCTAAATCGTTCTCCAATTGGAGGTGGATGGTTCAACTCGTAATCTACAAGGCAAAGAAGAAACTTAAGGATTAGTCCAAATGACTACATCTAACAAAGTGGGATTCAAAATTCACCAATATAACGAAATGAAAAGGGGAAAGGAAATCGAGTTATGAATTCGACAAAATCATGATTGATGGAGATAAAAAGTATTTTTCTTCCCACTATCTATCTGCATTGACAAAATCGACGATGATTTGTTTTGATTGTTGATTAAACCTTTGTTCTTATTATTTAGTTTTTAGATAGTAGCACCAAAGAAAGTCTGCTATCGTGAAATTGGTATACGCTTCCTAAATGAGTAGATTAGTGCGAGAAGTAGTCATATCCCATTTGGCATTGGTTGAGTTACTGATATTTGGAAGTGAGATGCGACCTCAAGAATAAACACTAGGATAGGTAGTCGAAGTCCCAATTCGAACCATTTTGTATATATGCATAAACAATAATAGTCATTTTGGGTATCCGCGTGCTCGTCAGGGTAAAGGAGGCAGATTTCTATAGATGTAGGAAATCCCATATCTAGCTTGGATATTTAATAGGTCTTCACTTTTAAGGGTCAATTTTGGGTTTTTACCAAAGAAGGAGACCCCTTTAGTGGCTGATTTGTATATTTTCTGGTTAGGAGAGTCAATCTACTTAACTTTAGTTGCAAGAGTTGTAGGTCTATTTCTTTCCTCCACCTCGACATACTATTTGTTCTTATCCTTTATTGCTTCTCTGCTACTTCTAGCCCCACCAATTTGAGAAGCTTATTTGAAGCTTGGCTGTTGTCGAATCCCTTCATTACATCCCTATCGTCATCGCTAACCCAAGGATCGTTGTTTTTGCTTAAGCTTGAAAAGATGTCGAAGGGTTTCTTTGACATTTTTAATGACAAATAGGATTTTGAAGGAAATCTAGGGCTAATAAGATCAAAATGTTTGAAATTTTGAGTATTGGAGAGTTTTAAGGTGTTCCTTAAATTTCTAAACCACCAAGAGCAAAACAACCATAGAAACTACAGATTCTCTTAGAAAATGAGATGAAACTAGTATCCAAATATGCGAAATTGCAGGAAAATGAGATCTATGGAAAGAAAATGGCAAGAAAATCAAGGAAGGGGAGAGATTCTTGCTTGAGAATAGATAGGAAAGCTCAAGAAACTTAGAGATGGCTTGAACTTCGAAAGATATACAAGAGTGAAATGAAGGATGCGAGAGAGGAAGTCCCTTATATTTTCTCTCATTCAAACCGAGGGCTTGTCTTCTATTAAATGCTAATTTTAGGAGTGTAAGGATTCTTTGAAATGTTCTGATCATATTGCACTACATGTAAAGTATAATTAACGCTTGTGTTTTCTCGATGGTCATGATTATAATGTGAAGGCAAGGTTTTATGTAAAAGAGTAAAGGTTGATCGAATTAGTAGTTGGTTCCTTTGGAGCAATCAATCGCACTCCTATAGTCAATCGTATCAGCTAAGGAGTAGGGGCCTAACTCTTAGGGTATGATTTGGTCAAGCTTGAATCATTAAGCAAAGGCCCAGTGTGGGAAGACCAGGTTGTGTTCAAAACAAATTGAGCCCAATGGAAGTCATCGACTTAGCCTAAATTGTTGCTATTAGGATCGCTAGCTCATTGCTTGATCAACTAACGGCATCGATCGGTTTGATATTTGTGGTTTCATTGCAGTTTCTACTTGGCTCACTTGGGATTGATTTACACATCATTCGTTATCCCAAATTTGCTAAGTGTCTGTTCATTTGATTCGATAATGAGAGTTTGGTAGTTGTAAGAAGATACTCACTAAGACACGAAGTGGAACGTGGGCAGGGGACCAATGTTTATGACCTATCGAGGATCGACACATTTCCTATGATTACAAGCATTACTATGCCCACTCCTTTCATCAAATTGAAGCCAAGATCTCAAAAGTACTCTCAATAAACAGGGAGTAGAGTTCCACTGTCAGTAGGGGAGGAACTTATTGAAACTCCATAGAAATCATAAGTGTTTTTTTTATTAAACTTTCAAATACTTTGTAATCTATACCAATTTATTCATCAAATTGTAAAATAGTAGACGTAGCACTCATTATAGAGCAAACCACTATAATTTCCATGTGTGGTATCATTTTTATTTACTGCATTGTTTAATTATCTACTGCATTCATTTAACATTCATTTTATAATTGTTTTAATCTTGTTCGTGAAAGTTTAATAGATCCTAATAACAGTGATTTGAAGGCCCAAACTTGCAAATAGCAAATATCAAATATCAAATTGAGTTTTAATCTGTTTATATTTAATTGTAGATCCAACATCTACATTAACCATCAAACTTGAGAGAGAATTTAAAACTTTTGATCCTAAAAATATCAATTGTCTTAATTTGATCTCTAAACTTTTAACTAACACAATAATGATACTCGAGTTTAGTTATTGTTATATTTATGGTACCTCTATAATGGAAACATCAATCATTTAAAAGATTTTTACATGTATAGTGCATATGAAAAGTTAAATGGGCTAATTTAGTAAAATTGTTGTTGGTGAAATTACTACAACATTTGTAAAATATGCCAATTGTTTATTTTAATTTTGGAAAAACTATCACTTTTTAACATGTCTGTTATAAAGGTATACTACAATATTTGTAAAGCTCATGTACTATTAGTGTGTCAGTTAAAAGTTTAGGGACTAAAGTGAGACAACTAACATTCTTTAAGGGTTAAAATTAAAATTAACCAATTTGTGAACTTGTAAATTTGTAATAACAGTTGGCAGAAATAATGACTAACCAAATGCAATCTTCGAGTCAAATTAATCAACTCTTTCAAGTTAACCCAACATATCTCAAGTAGATTGGACACCTATTAAAAACCAATCTTAAGTCAAAGGCCTCAACTCAAATTTTGTTAAAAATAAAAATTAAAACGGTTACAAATAAAATCAGTAAAATCAATAAAACCATTCAAAAAGCCAAAACAAATCACTAAAGAATTAAGAGAATATGCAAATTACTTTAAAATCAATAAAACAACTAAAAAGAGCTAAGCAAAACGTAGACAGAAAGTGTGAATAGCAAGATTCAATCTTGAAGGTATGGAAGAAAAATGCAAACCATTTGGATAAGTTTTGCTTATGGAGAGTATGAGTGGCCTTTGCGGATAGAATCCTAAAAAAAAATCATGTGGGCTTAAATATAAAGTGAACAATATCATACTAAACGAAGCTATATGTTATTACAAATGGTATTAAAGCTATAATACAGCCGTAAATATAGCCAACAAGAATATTAGGCCTTAAAATTAAGATGATGTGTTTGTGACAATCATTGATCCCTGGAGATAAAAAGGATCAAAACAAGATAAATTATATAGTCCTCCATCGCTCGGAAAAGATTATAAGCAATAGTTTACACGCAAGACACCCTTTTTCAAAAATAGGAGACCGTTTCGACAAAACCCAAAAATAAAACTGCACGGTCCCACCGGCAACTGCTGAGAGTCCTTTTCCATTAGACGTTAATTCATTAGCTGGCCTGCAGACACTGCATTCTCAAAGCTCCTCTTTGACATAAAACGTCTAACGTATTCTAATTTGACAAGTTAATTTTACTTTATCAATATATTCTTCTTTTTCAAATTTAATTTTTTTATAACATATATGTGATCTCATTACTTATCACTAACGTCGCATTATGTTCGGCAAAGAACATATTATTAAAAAAAAAGATTATTTTTCCTCAAATGATCAAGAGATTACAAAAAATGTTTACATATTTCTTAGTCAATTAGTTAAAGAGAAAGATTTCAAAGCCAATATGAATTGCTTGCAAATCTTTAGAAAACGAGAGAAGCACGTAACGTGCATATATATGTCGTCCACATCCGATGTCCTTATTTTGGTAGATTTATTATATGACAAGAATTTCACATGCATTGACAGCTTGTATATATATTTTATGAGTTAATTCATCAACGACAAAAATAATTATTGGTGCAAATATTCAAAACAAATATGAACTTGTGGCCAAAAGTACACTTGTAAAAGAGCGTACCCTCCAAAAAATTAAACCTAATTTTTTCTTTCGCGTTTTGTTCTCCATTCATCTCGAAACTTTCTTCAATGTAGAAGTGTTAATTGCTGTAATGGAAAATTAATATCAAATGGTTGGGTGTGTGAGAGGTTGTGTGACTAAGGTTCCAACCTTTGTGAGAGCTTATTTATATATATAAAAAATAATATCAGATATTGAAAAAAAATATATATTGATGGCCCTTTAAAAGCCATACACAGAGTAGAGGTCAATCTGTAATCTAATCCGTATATATCGGATTAGGATTTTCCCAATCCGAAACTAATCTGTGAACATCTTAATCCAATCCGAAAACCACGAATTTTACGGATTGGATTTTGTAGATTCACGGATTGAGCCTTTAATGGGGTGTTTGGAAGATGGTGGGAATCAGTAATGAGAACCACTTTTACTGTAGCATGTGAGAGCTTTACACTGTAGCAAAATTTTTTTATTGTTACTGTAGCATGTGAGAGCTTTATACTGTTCATAACTGAGTTTGTAGTGAAAACCGTAGTTCTAACCACCACTTTGCCAAACACCCGGTAAATTTATTACAAAACCATCAATTAAAATTAAAATAATATAACAAAATATAATTTCATGTACAACCTAATAGAATGCAAATCTTTAATAATAAACTAAATTGTAGCATTAGAAAACATTACAACTAACAAATTTATATAAACTTTAGACATGAGTAATTAATGTTGATTTTTGTAATTGGGCTATGTTTTTTTTAAGCATATAAATTTTAAACGCGGGATCATAGGAGTATAAGTTTATATATTTATTGAAATTTTGTGTGTATATATGTCTATATATGTATACATATTTATATAGAATATATAATTTAGATTTGCGGATTACACGGATTGAAAAATACTCAATCCGTAATCCAATCCGTTTATATTAAATTAGAAAAATCTCAATCTAAAACCAATTCTTCTTTTTCATAATCCAATCTGGCGGATTGGATTGGATTAAAAGGATTGAACAGATTGATGGATTTTATGAACACACCTACCTTAAAGCATGTGACGTTTTATAAATAACATACATTGTAAATAAATTAAGTAAAATTCTTATAATATTTGTGTGCTTGTATTTTTTAATCCTTTATGAATATCATTAAAATTCCCTAATAATCCATGTGACCTTAAGTATTATATTAAGTATTATATATAAGAGGATAATATTTAAGCATAATAATTAAAATGCTCTAGTAATGCATAATTAATTATTCAATTAAAGTATGGAATGTTCGATTAAGCATTACTAGTGCATGTTATTTCCTCTAAGAATAGAACAATCTTATATGGAATGTTCGATTAAGCATTACTAGTGCATGTCATTTCCTCTAAAAATAGAACAATCTTATCTGAGCCACAGTATCATTCTTAACAAATTTTTCCTAACTCTAATTATGAATTATTTATGGATGATCAATTTATATGCAATAACTATATCAAATGAACAACTCAAAAATATAGGTATTCATATCTACAATTCTAAACGTGCAATTTAAGTTTTTAATGAAATACCATTGAAATTAATAAAACAGTAATTTATTAATTAAAGAGTTTAATTAGTGTAAAACTGCTTAAAGTCCTTTTCCATTAGTGTCACGCCCCGGAGTACGGGAGGTGACGTGGTGGTTTAATTAAATTAATTAAGTAAGGATTTGGTTAAAAATCAGGGTTTTAGAATGAAATTTATAAATAAAAAGGTGATAAT
>CAMOHE010053208.1:0-12576 GCA_946598075.1 Artocarpus hirsutus | reverse complement strand
AGAGAGAGAAGGTGAAATAAATAGAAGAAGAGAGAGAAAAGCAGTTGCATAAAACTGTGTGCAACCACACTCTGTTTTCAAATCAAATTGTTTTATTAAAACTTAAATTAACAATAAAAAACAATTTAGAATAATTTAAAAATCATGAAAAGTAATTAACACAAGGTTTCCACAAAAGTAATCAAATTAAGTTTAAAACGCTTATCATGGCACACTAATTCACCATTTAATATTCTAATTACACTTAATTAACTTTGGGGTGTTACAATTAGACGTTGTTTTGTTAGCTGGCCTGCAGAAACTGTATTCTCAAAGTATTTCTCAGAGCTTCTCTTTGACATAAAACGTCGAACGTGTTCCAATTTGATAAGTTAATTTTACTTTATCAATAGATTTTTCTTTTTCAAATTTTATTTTTTTTATAATATACACGTGATCTCATTATGATGTCTTTCTCAACTATCAGGAAATATTAGCACTAACGTGGCAATATTGGTGTTGGGAATGATGGTAAAAACCAACGTTAGAACCACCTTTACTGTAACATGTGAGAGCTTTACACTGTAATAATTTTTTTTATTATTACCGTAGTATGTGAGAGTTTTACATTGTTCATATCTGAGTTTGTGGTAAGAATCGTAATTCCCACCACTCAGCCAAACATAAGGAAAATGTTCGGCTAAGAATATAAAAAGATTATTTTTCCTCGAATTATCAAGAGATGACAGAAATTGTGTACATATTTTTTAGTCAATTAGTCAAAGAAAAAGATTTCAAAAACAATAGGAATTGCTTGATCTTTAGAAGACGAGAGAAGCACCTAACGTGCATATATATGTCATCTACATCCGATGTCCTCATTTTGGAAGATGTATTATATGACAAGAATTTCACGGGCATTGACAGCTTGTATATATATTTTAACTATGAGTTAATTCAAAGCAATGACAAAAACAATTATTGATGCAAATATTTAAAACGAATATGAACTTGTGTCCAAAAGGACACTTGTACGACAGTGTACACTCCAAAAAATTAAACCTATTTTTTTCTTTCGCGTTTTGTTCTCTATTTATCTCGGAACTTTCTTCAACGTAGAATTGCTAATTGCTGTAATGGAAAATTAATGGCAAATGGTTGGGTGTGTAAGGGATTGTGTGACTAAGGCTCCAACCTTAGTAAGAGCTTATTTATATATATAAAAAATAATATCAAATATTGAAAAAAAAATACTTACTGCCTTGTAAAAGCCATACACAAATGAAAGTTCAATCCATAATCTAATCCGTACATGATCCTAATCTGAAACTAATTTGTTAACACCTCAATCCAATCTAAAAACCACAAATTTTGCATATTGGATTTTGTGAGTTCACGGATTGTGCCTTTAAATTTATTACAAGACTATTAATTAAATTTAACATAATATAACAAGATGTAATTTAATAAAGCTAACATATTACAACCTAATAGAATGCAAATCTTTACTAATAAACTAAATTGTAGCATTATAAAACATTACAACTAACAAATTTATCTAAAATTTAGAGATGTGTAATTAATGTTGGTATTTGTAATTGGGCTATGTTTTTTAAGCATATAAATTTTAAACGCGAGATCAAAGAAGTATAAGTTTATATATTTATTGAAATTTTGTGTGTATATATGTATGTATATGCATACATATTTATATAGCATATATAATTTGAATTCGCGGATTACACGGATTGGGGGATATTCAATCCGTAATCTAATCCATCTATATCGGATTGAAAAAATCTCAATCTAAAACTAATCCATATTTTTCATCTGAATTAGATTAGATTAAAAGGATTGAAAAGATTGACGGATATTTCATGAGTACCCCTACCTCAAAGCATGTGATGTTTTATAAATGACATGTTTATAAATAAATAAAGTAAATTTTTTATTATATTTGTTGTACATGTATTTTTTAACACTTTATAAATATCATTAAAATTTCATAATGATCTATGTGATCTTAAAGTATGGAATGTTCAATTAAGCATTACTAGTACATGTCATTTCCTTTAAGAATAGAACGATCTTATATGAACCACAGTGTTATTCTTAACGGATTTACCTAGCTCTAATTTTGAATTATTTATAGGTGATCAATTTATATCCAAAAACTATGTCAAATAAACAACTCAAAAATATAAGTAATTATATCTATAATTTCAAACTTGCAATTCCAAATTTTTATTGGAATACTTTTGGAATTAATAAAACAGTAATATATTAATTAAAGAGTTTAATTAGTGAATTAGTTTTATTGGAGCTTAAAATTGTAGGTCCATTAGTCTACCACTATCTTTGTAAACGCTATTTGGATAAGTAAAATTATTTATCTAATTAATTAATTTCAAATTATAGAATTTTAAATTAAATATCACTCAAAATAAATTAATTATTAATTAACTTATAATTATTAAACAATAAGATTATTTAATTATAATTAATAATTAATTTTATAAAAAACCATAGTGAGACCCACCCATCATGGGAAAACTCCTTGTGTAGTCCATAACTTGTTCACCAAGTTTTTTTTTCTAGAAGTTTCTAAAACATACCTGGTTGTTAATTTTTGATCTTTTCACTTCAATCGGGTAAGCATAAATTATATATATATTTATTAATCGTTGAATTAATATACTCTATAGTGTTGTTTTGCAAAAGTTTTATGAAAGTTTTGTTATATATGCTCTGCGCCTTTGCTACATTTTTTCATTTTTCTCTTTTTTGTAAAATCTTTTTAAAAAACCTACACTAATAATAAGATGAGATAAATAAAAAGATATTGTCTATTAGTGTACACATATACACCCACCTAATCTAGTATTGTGTTTTAGTGGTCCATTAGTTTCTTCATGATAAAGAAACCTTAATTGCAAATAGACGTAATTACTTTGGGACAATATTGACAAACTTTTATCATGTCCACTTAATTCAATTATAGAGAAAAACACTGATCATAGTGTTTGGAAACACTAAATTAGGTGAGCACGCTATAAAAAAAAACATTGGCTAATCGTAGTGTTTGGAAACAACGTTGGAACTTATAGTTGAAACTTAAAAATTGTAGTATGTGAGAT
This sequence comes from Artocarpus hirsutus, assembly GCA_946598075.1. Classification (NCBI taxonomy): domain Eukaryota; kingdom Viridiplantae; phylum Streptophyta; class Magnoliopsida; order Rosales; family Moraceae; genus Artocarpus; species Artocarpus hirsutus. The sequence goes on along the minus strand of CAMOHE010053208.1, from coordinate 9,460 downwards.
TTTTGCTTTTTTATTGTGACATGTAAAAGTTTTACACTGTAGCAATTGAAACATTTCAGTTCCAACATTTATATTAATAAATTGTATAAGACTCAAACTATATCTACATTATTGATGGTTTAAGGACTAACATAAAATTAACATTGATAGATAACCCTTGTACTCGTTGACATGAGAATGGTAGGAATTAGGTTTGAGTGCCAAGAAGACAATTTTCACACGAAATTAATGTTGTTTGAATTTTGATAAGATTAAAGCTTTGCTCAAGATTAGAAAACAGAAGGAATCTTTTGCTTAGAAGTATGCAAAATATCATGAACAAGAGGACAAATGTGACATAACACAACAATTGTCGCTGATGATTTTAGATTGTTATTTACTCTTGTTTGGTTAAGATGACAAAGATAGCATGAAAGTGACGTCAAAGATTAATTTAGCATGGAGCGTACCCTAACATATTAATGACCCACTATTCAACCATTGGAATACAAATATATATATATATATATATATAAACACGTGTCTTTCTCATGGATACAAAAAATTTTTAATATATAAGTTTAACTAACATTGATCATAAACCGATTTAATGTTTTTTTTGTTATTTTTCTTAATCTAAATTTTTTGATTTCACGCCCCTCTAATATCAATTTTGCTTTTGATACATGTCATGTTATGTTTTTATTTTTTGAACGTTACGCTGGAAGGATGTCCCTCCAACCCTTCAACCCTCTAATTTATTTTTTTTTTTTTTGGGAAATGTGATCCTTAAATACTCTAATTCATGAACTAAAATCAAAAGTAGAACCACTATTCTTGAACGGCTGGCTGTAAGAAAGAGCAAATTGAGGGACGACAAAGTCTGAAATAGTGTTCCGGATTTTAATAATGGTTTGCGTGGAAAGACTCTTGACTTTTAACATGAATATTTTGAATAATTGTACGATTAACTGGTCATTTTAAATCCCTTCAAAAAAAAAAAAAAGAGACTTGTTATTTTTCAATTGTTTCACGGAATGCTCAGAAAGTATACATGTGAACATACGTGTGCACTTGAATATGGATTTTAATTAGAAACACTTGGAAAGAGTATTTTGGTGTTTAGTTGAAAGTGGCCTAGCTAGCTTAGTTAAATCGTCCAAATTATTGCCAATTTATAAAACAAAAATGGTAGGAAATGTTAATTTTTTAAAACTAATTGTAGTGAATGTCAAGTTTTGAAAATATTTGTAGTAAATGTCAAATTTATGATGTAAATAATTTATTTATCTCTTTATTTATAGTGTAAATAATTTTTTTTATGCAATAAATGAATTTATGACACAAATAATACATGTATCTTATTGTTTAAAAATTTGATATTTCCACCCTTCTCTTTTTGTAAAAGTTACAAAAGTGGAGGGAGGATAGGGTTAGAGAAAGAGGGGTGGTAGGTTGAGGAATTAAAGTAGCGTAAGCATTAGAGTTTGTTAGATAGGAGAAATTAAAGGGACGAAGAAACAAGGCCCTTGGGAAAATAAAATATTTTACGCCCCAAATTTGTTGAGATTTAGAAGGGATATTTATATAAGAGAAAACCTTTATATAGATATTTATAAAATAATGTTATTCACATGATGTGCTGATCCTCGTATACCGACTGTCGTTTTCAATTTTTACAACTGTCGTTTTCAAATTTCGCAAAGAATAAGGGACTAAAATAATAATTTCACGAAAATTCAAGGTTTTAACGAGCTTTTTGGGGAATTCCATGGAATAAAATAATGCACTCATCAAACTTTGAATAATGCACTCATCAAACTTTGAATTAATTCACCGACACTTTTGATCATCGTTTTCTTAGAATTAGTGCCAGGTAGGATCAGCCAGACCATAATAAATTATTTATGAAAGTTTACATAAGTGACACGTTGTCAACTAGACATATAACTAATTCAGTTTGGGCACCTAATTGTTTTTTGAATTGGGGACTTTCATTAAGACTGATACAAATACAAATATAGACATATAGATACAGGGACTCATCATAAGCGGTGAGACTTAGAGGGGAAAAGCCCGCTCGATATATACAATGGAACTCAAAAATAGCTCATTTTGAAGACCCACACCAGTCGACGAAGGAGATCCGTCGACCGAAGTCAAACCCATCTCGACAAGGGTATATACAACGTTGTTTAGACTAAAGTCTAGCCCGACATGTTAACTTCTTCCGCCATTACTAAATGGAGGAGACATACCAACTAAAAGCGGAGGAGGGAAACTGCCTCCTTTATTACATCCAAAACCCGAAAACAGAGACAAAACCATTTCCCCCATGTCTTGTCAGCCTAAAAATCTGTGTGCTTCCCCTCCCTTTGGCCGCTATTGTAGAAACTTCCCCCTTCCATCCCAGTTCTCCTCCTAAACCCAACCTCCCTCCCTCCCCACAACACGAATGGCCTCCTACTCTCATGGGTTCGAGTTCTGGCAGCCAGCCTAGATGCGACACCAAGCTTTGGACCCAAAGGGAGAGGGGGCAGCGCCACACCTGTAGAAAGAGACCTTAGTTGAAAACTTTCCTCAAAGCCCTAGCAGAGCTCTCGACAGTACCTAATTACATATCTCACTATGAAATTCCAACTCGAGTCTAAACGTGCAACCACAACACAAAGGACATAATAGTCATTATAGTTTTAAATGTTGAAAGATTAGTCCCTAACATCATGTTCGTAACATGTCACATTTTTCTAAGCTAATGGGAAAATTATTTTGAAGTTTAGCGACAAAAGAGTTGGATGTCATGCAAACTCTTTTAGGAAACAAAAATGTGATGATCAATTTTGGGAAACAATTGTAAGACCTTTTTTTAAGTTTGAGGATTCCCAGGAATTTTAAGTTAAATTAAAGTTAAAGGTACGAGTGTTGGGATAGTATTGGACAAACAGAAAAATTAGTCGCTTATACTCTTCCTGTTTTTGCACTTGAATTAAGGATTAATAGTAAAGATACTAATTTTAGTCGCAAGCTACAATCTTTGTGACAATTATATGAACACAATAGTGATTCTTCTGAAAGCCGTATTTGATGTTTCCATCAGGAAAAAAAAAAAAAAAAAAAAAAAGAGAACTGTATTTGATGTGCAAGCTACTAAAGGAAGCTCTTCAGAATCTTCACTTGGGTTTATTACCTTCAATCATTGAGAACATTGTTCATTGTAGGCGCAATTTTTTTTAGTGGGTGTTTGGAAGAGTGGTGGGAATCAGTAGTGGGAACCACTTTTATTGTAGCATGTGAGAACTTTTTACTGTAGCAATTTTTTTTTATTGTTACTTTAACATGTGAGAACTTTTTACTGTTCATAACTGAGATTGTGGTGGGAACCACAATTGCCAAACGAGCCCTTAACTTTTATAGTCGGTAACTAATGAGGAAAAGAAACTTGATTCGAACTAAAAATTTTGCTTCAAACCAAAATTGTCACTATATTTTTTCTTACAAAATTGTGAATCGTTTCATTGTTTTGAACCCAAAAACCGTTAATGCTAATTCACTTTTCAAACATATCCTTGATTTTTTTCAATTTTTTTAAAAATTTTTAATTTAAAAACCAAGAAACTTAATAACTCAACAGGAAGGTTTGTTATTATTTATATCTTTTAGCAGATTATATAGGGAAGGTTATCAATACTTCGTTAGTGGGTCATTGTAACAGGAACACTCGACGGAAGATATGGAAATAACACGTGATATTCTAATCATTAAAATGGATGTTTCAACAAAACTTCACCAAAATTTAATTTTCTAACTAAATTAGAAGAAAAAGAATTAAAATTGTCATTGTGTAGATCTCAAGCCAACTGGCTCCTAGTGATTTGACCTACACAATCTCAAGCCAACTGGCTTCTAGTGATCCACGGATAAGGAAGAACAATCTATGTATGAGTTATCTAGCAATAACTATTTGTTAAGTGAATATTAAAAGGAAATGAATGGGCAATAAAAGGAACCTGAAGTACTTGAAGTCAAACAAATTTCATTAAGTTTGAATATTTAATACAAGGAAATCTGACTAAAGGTGCCATTATCATGCCCATGCTTTGGGTAAGGTCTACTTTTTTATTTTTCAAAGTAATTTAATTCCAATTTTCCTAAGTACTACTCTTTTTCCAAGTTAGTTTAATTAATTTCTTGGATGCTTCCGTGGGTAGTAATATCAAGTAATAATTTGTATGTGTCGGCATACAGCTTATGGTTGGCTAATTAAACCACATTTTTTTCTTGAGAAAAACGTTTGTGTTCTTCTTTTTAGTTTTTGACGCAACCAAATAATGTAGAAGGAACCCATGCTATTCCTTTCCATAAATAAAAAGAAATAGAAGTACCTTTAAATAGAATTTTACTCATAAACAGTTTGGAAATATTGTTCAAAGGACAAATAATGGTTCAAATTAATTTTTTCATAATGTTTTCTTTTATAGAATTTAAATTTTCAAATTAAATTTAATCCACACTTTTGTTTAAATTATTTTCCCAAATGGCATACAGTAAACCCTATATGAAGCATTATTCTCAGAAATGTACTAATTAGGGCATTATGTGAGTGCTCAAAACACATATTCCTTTCCAATAGATTTTTTTCCTAACAAGTGTTTGAGCACAAATTAGGGGTAAAAAAGTGAACATCTTTTTTCCACCAATTGGTTGGTGTAGCAGGAAGGATGCCTTTGTTCTTCTCCTCTCAAGATGCTTTTAGGATTTGATATTCCACAACCAACTTTAGGACCCCTACTCGACCAATATATTGTGCAACATTAAGTCCGCGCTGGCAGTGAGTAAAAATCGGTCCATCTTTTAAGTGGATTGGACGAAGGCCTTTTTGCAAAAAATTTAGGGCAAAATCAACATATAATCGGTTTCAAAAGAATTGTTAATAACAACAAAGAACTGTTAATATTTTCTACCCATATGAATATCATTTGCCGCCATTTGCGAGGCACTCAAGAAACCAAGGAATTATAATAACAAAAATAAAAAATAAGATTGTGCCACTCCATCGTCACCTGTAAGTTTGCACCACTAGTCTACAAAGAGAGAGAGAGAGAGAGAGAGAGAGAGAGAGAGAGAGAGAGAGAGAGAGAGAGAGAGAGAGTTTCATGGCTTTTTAAAAGAAAAAACGACATTTTATTGTTAATTGTGTTGTTTTCCATCGTTTTAGCTTTCAAATCCAAGCGTAACGAGAAAAAGTGCGAGGGACAATCATACATTGAAGGAAAAGGAATCAGGATAATCATGCATTGTCATTCGTAGAAATGAAGGAATTTCTTCAAGTAGGATCCAAAATTTTGAACTATTTATGTCTCTTTTTCTCTTTTTTTAGTCATTAAATCTATATAAAAAAATTATTTGTTTTACATATTTATTTTATTTAATGTAATTTTGACAAGAACTAACAGTAAAAGATAAAGGCTATCAGTACAAAGGGAATCACCCTAGAAATAAATCCAAAACTCTATACATGACGCATGCTCGGCCAACATAAATATGTCTCCGGGGCACCAATTATTGATGATTGAGTTTAGTTAAAAAGTCACTTAATAATTGTAGTAACAAATGTTTGTGGACTGTTTAATTTCAATAATAAAGTAGGACGATAGAACATTGTTGTAATTTTAGCAGTGAAGCTATGTGAAATTACCAGAGTAGTGTCCTTAAAGATGCCAATTTTTTCTTGGGTCTTTTATACTCCTTAAAGGTGTGCTCGACTTAGATATAAAATAATAATCAGCTCAATTCCGTGATCCTGTCTTCTCATTTTTCTCATTGATAGTACTCTTTTCCAGCATTGTAAATTATTCTTCATCAACGTGCAATCAACTATTAACTTTTAGAAAAATAATTAGACCGACACAAATAATTTTTAACATAATGATCGTATCACACTATAATTTTCACTCGGTCAGAAAACCAACATGCTAGACCATTCTGATACTATTGAGGAAATCCCATATTAGTTGGGGTCAATGGCTTTTCTCATACTTATAAATTGACCACCAACTCCTTCGACACCTTCGACAACCACCGGTGTGAGATTTTCTCAACAGATACTTATATATACGTGACAATGTATTTGTTAATTTTTTTTTTCCTTTTACTCTATTAGTAATCCACAATTCAAGCAGCCATTTGAATGTTTGTTAAGTATAAATTATTGGTGTTTATAAAAAAGTATACAAATAAACTGTCACTAATGGTCTCCTTTATCGATTAATTGAAAATAATAATAATAATAGTAGTAGTAGTAATAGTAGCCATATCAAATACACAGTCGTTTTTCACAAATTCGATCATCGAAGTTCACTTTTAAAGGCAGTTCTTTTTATAAATATAACTTAAAAAAAAAAAAAATTTGGTGGGGGGGGTTGGGGGGGTTGGGGAGTTGGGGAAGGTTATAAGTTTGTCTCTAAATTTTTTATTTGTTTCCCTCACTTAGCCCTTCTTTATTAGCATTGTTGTTAAAATAGAGCTGAAAAGGGGGGTTTAAATGTAGTCATGTGTACTTTTTACAACGACTTTAGAGCAATTGTGCACAACGAGCGAGGATGTGGCAGCCTAGAAGATTGCAACGGAAAACAACCTTATAAATCCTTTTACAATGACTTTAGCAGCAGAGAGTTTTAAGGTCACCTAAAAGTCTTAGGCTTTGTTTATTTTTATTTACAAAAAGTTATTTTTTTTTTTTTTAAGTCCTTGCAACCTTTTATGTATATTAAGATGCCCATGTGTTCATTATAAAATGTCGTGTTCCAAAAAGATGAACAATTAGAATATGCAGGTAGGTAGTGCGTGTTTGGACTTGTATCCTTCAAAGTTAGAACTTATTTTGTGGCTGTGATTCACTGCTTTTGACCTATCTCACAGCTCACTACGGTCGCTTTTGATTTCACCTTTTTAATAGAATACAAAAGAGAAAGTCATGAAAAGAAAAAATTCCATATCTATCTTTCAAACAATATAGTTTAAATGTTTTTAATCTTTTAAAGACATACAACAAAGGTCTTTTTTTTTTTTTCAACTTGAAGTTCAAGAGCTTAGAACCTTACATCTTGTACTGAGATTAGGTGTAGAATGACCGTTAGGCTATATCCTTTGAATAATTAGACGGCTCAATCAGGCGCTTAGCTAGAGAGATGGTTATTGAATTTTTTCACACGGATCTGTACATTTTTAATTTTAAATCTTTTAATCTGCTACATTGCAATGAAATGGTCGGCAAGTTTGGGACCATAGAGGTATAAAAGTGTTTGGTAATACAATTATAAGTAAAATTTAATTTTATTATAACATATGATAATTTTACACTACAGCTTATTATAGTATATAAAAATTTTATATTATAACAGTTTCAAATATATATATAGATAGAACAAGATTACTAAAGGCACATTACCTTGCTATAAATAAAGCAGTATGGATATTTTGCTTTTGCATGGTTGACTTTTTTAAACACACCATGTGCGTGGAAATAAATAAAACAGATTCGATATTTTTCTCTGATTTTTTTTGTCCGACTGAGCATGTTGGGGTGCGGAAAGAGAAAAAAGTTTTAATTATTGGTTTCGAGAAATAATAAATAAATATTGGACAGGTGTAGAAAATCAAATATATTACCTTTCAAAAAAAAATTGAAATGTATTTCTCATTTTGGATATGATAATTCAGAATAAAAATACCATAATAATTCAACAGAATTTTGACGTAAGATCGCAAATGATCTTGGAAATTGCTATAAATAAATTAAAAAAAAAAACCCAAAGTGGTTGAACCGAAAAGATCTGGTCGACCATTAAAAATAAATTAATAAAATGTTTGGTATAATAGTTAGCATATTGACTATAATCGTTTTTCTTATAAGATGTAAGTGCTTTATATTGTAGTAACGTTTTTTTTATTGTAGCATATGAGAGTTTTATACTGTTTGTAATTAAAAAATTGATTTGGACTGTCCTTACCAAACTGTTTTTAATAAAAATCTAAACTTAAAACATGCACATGATTAGCTTTTAATAGAGCAATATCAAATTAATATTTTTCTGATTTTCATGTGCCCAAGCTGTAGAGATAATTTAGCCTTGCAATAACGCATGAAGTAGTCATAATTTAATAGAAAATTCACCGCATCTACACATTAATGTAGTACTTGTAATTTATTCACCGCAAACACGTCCGCCCACAGGTTTTATTTATTTATTTTTATTTCGTAAAAATGAGAAATAGACCCAAAAAAAAAATATATAGAGGTAACTGTCTTTTTTGGAGCACAATAGTAACAAAGTTTTTTCAACGAATGTACGCATTTATGTCCTTATTTACAAACGGAAGAATAAGGAAAATGTACTTTTTTAGATAAATATTAGATTTTAAAAATATTTATAATAAATGTCAGATTTATAATGTAAACAACTTATTACTATATAAATAAGAAATATTTTTATTGTAAACAATGAGGTAAATATATTATTTACACGATAAATTTATTTATTAATTGTGTAAATAGATTATTGTATAAATAAGAATTATTTTACACTATAAACATAATGGTAGATAAATTATTTACATTATTAATATGACATTTACTACCATTTCTGTTTACAAATTTATGTAACAAACAGAATGTTAAAAGTTGAATTTGTCACACGTCGTCAAGTTACTCAGGTTTTATGATATGTTTATATGTGGATTGGACTCCGTCTTCCTACTTATCATATAATACGAATAAGTATCAGATGAAAGATCATAGATTAATTGTCACATATTTTCATATCTTCTTGGTTGTGCTTCCATTAATCATTTATCATGTCATATAAATATCAACAAAAACTCAAACCAGAAGACACCAAATTACATGACTTAGCATGCTAAAGAAAATGAAGTACATATATGGTTGTTTAACGAGGTGAAAAACTCAAAAAAGGTAAAAGCAGCAGTCAATTTGAATTTAAGCTCATATCAAATTCGAAAAAGCCAATTCAAATCCATTTGCAAGTGAACGTTTGAAAGAAAAGTTTGAAAAATAACTTTAAAACGAAAAACTTTTGCCACGTTTGGGTCGCCGTAAAAGTATAGTTTAGCGTTGTTTTACATTGGAATAAGAGGTTTGAATTGAGATTTTCAATTCAAATTGGTGTTTGGATCATATTTAAAAAAATATAAGTTTGAATAAAAATGGATTGGAACGGCTGTTTGGATACATGTTGAAAACATTCATTTCAACCCACTATGTATTCTAATATATCTAAAGAATCTTAATGTATATGATAAAATTTCATGTTCAATATGGATGGAAATTTGTTCTTCTATTTATAAACACAAACGAAGAAACATCTAAATAAAAATTAAAACAAAAAAGTTATAATATTTTTAAACTTTAGTAAAAAAAACAAAAAAAAATATATATATATATATATATATATATATATATATA